>CAVNYN010287807.1:0-31503 GCA_963692815.1 Nyctanthes arbor-tristis | reverse complement strand
AAAAAAAAATAGAAGAAGAGATTGAATTAGCTATATCCATTTCCTCTACATCTTGGATTTGTGTTTTCATTTTTTTTTTTTTAATTTTCACACTTGGCGGCTAAAACCTTATTCAATCTCTTCTTCTATTTTTTTTTTATCATTACCACTTATCGGGTTGTTACCATCTTTGAGTTGATTTCTTTTTTTGTCTATTTGCATATGTTACTATTTATCGGGTTTGTTACCATGTATCAGTCGTTTCCTCCCTATGTTATCATTCTCGTTTTGTCATTTTCTTTTTTTTTTTAATCATTTTGTTACCATTTAATCGGACTTGTTACCATCTCATTGTTTATGGTTTTTTTTTTGGAAGTTGTGGCGGGCTGCTAAATTAAACACACTTATTTTTTTATTTAAAAATTTATTACTTTTTTATTGTTAATGTAATATTTTCCGAGGTGGTAACATTTGTTTATGAATGGTAACATGTGTTTGACGACGGTCTTGAGTTAGAATTATTGTTGGGGTACATAAAGATGACTAATTTTTTATTAAAAATTTATACTAAGTAATTATTATAATTATAATTTATAAAAATTAATAATTAATAAAGAATTAAATTTAATTAAAATTGGTTTATGGTAGTTTTGAAATAAAAAAATGTTGTTGTTTTCGCAATTAGTTTCAATCTAAGAGTATTTTTAAAAATTCTATTAGTAATGATGATTTTTATGCAAAGAACCCTTTAATCTATTTTTAACAAGTACATGAGTCTCTAATTTTAAAGCCCATTGATTATTTAGATCTTTTAATAAAGTTTCTTCACGTAAAAACCACTATTTATAGTAGTATTTTTAAAAATACTCTTAAATTGAAAGTAATTGTAAAAAGATCATTTTCTATTTCAAATTTACCCAATCCCAAATTTATTCTTTATTAATTATTATTTTTTTATAAATTATAATTATAATATACTAAAAGTAGAAATTTTTTCCATAAAAAACGGACATCTTTACGTACTGCCAACAATACTTTCAACTCCGGATCACTGTTGATTGCTGACGCCTCCACGCCGCAAACACACTAACAATGTTATCATTCGGAAAACAAATGTTATCACTAGGAAAAAATATCACATTAACAATTAAAAAGTAGTAAATTTTGAGATAAAAAATAGGTATGTTTAGTATAGCCCCCCGCCACAACTTTCAAAAAAATTCATAACAATGAAATGGTAACAAGCCCGATAAAATGGTAACAAAATGATAAAAAAGAGGAAAATAACGTAATATAGGAAAATAAAAAAAAAACAACTAGTATATAGTAACAATACCGATAAATGGTAACATATGAAAATAGACAAAAAAGAAATCAATCGGAAGATGGTAACAACCTCGATAAATAGTAACAAAATGATTAAAAAAAGGAAGAGATAAAATAACCAACTAGGGTTTGAGCTACCAAATGTGAAAATTTAAAAAAAATAACAACACAGATCCAACCGACGCTACTGTTGCAGTGTCTAAGCGCTGCATTACCCGTGACCGCTAACTAATGCAAACAGCAGCAGTCATCGCCGCTGCTATCGCAACCGTCACAGCCGCTGCTGCCAGCAACTGCCGCCAACAGCCACGGTAGCAACGCCAGTCGCTGGTAGCAGCGTCGTGGTGGTGGTGGTAGGCCCGTACGGCGAGTAGTAGTGCATGTTATCGTGATAGCAGCGATAGCCGCCGTGATGCTATTGTTCGCAGCAGTCTACTGCCACTAGTGACTACCGCCAATACTCGCGGTGGCAGCGGCGCAGTGGTGGTGGGGCACGCAGCGAGTAGTGGGGGTAGATTGTGGTGGTAGCGGCATATTGTTGTTGGGGTTGAGTTACCTAGTATCTAGAGTTTTTTATATATATGTATATAGACACATATGGAGATATTTAACGTACACATTTATATAATCTAGGCATAAATAAATAAATCAATATTAAAATTAATTATAATGATTTATTAAAACAATAAAATAATAAAATAAAATAAAATGATTTATTAAAATAATATAATTAATTAAAAAATGAAAATTGTGTTTGAAAAACAATGGTAGAAAAACAATGCAATGAGGTATAATTGCAAGTAATTTGACTCATTGTATATAAATGATAGGGCTAATAAAAAATGGTATAATGTTTAATTTCCTCTTTAATAAATGGTTTTTTTTTTTTTAATATTTAGGCCGAAGGATCCAAAACTGATCTTTGAAGGGTTATTAAGTCCAATTTTGACTTAGTGGTCTATTTACTGGGCTGATCTAAGTTTTACGGGCCTAGTACGTGAAGTTTGCTTAATTATTTAACTGTATGGATGTATATTCATGTGTATACCGTGCTCTTTTGGTGTTAGAGTATATCAAATTATCCGAAGCCCTTGACAGAGTTTATGGTATGATATGAAGGTCATTTTAAATAAATTAAGTTTTATGTATACATGCAGTGGACCCAGAACAAAACGCCATTGTTTTTAGGACAAAAATAAACAGTATATTCTCATGCGCTCTTATGTTAGTTAATGTTATAAACTAAAATCCTACAAAACTAAGGGAATCTAGCCGAAAATGATCTCTCTCTAGCTATGCTTGAGATCCAATCATCCATCCAAACTCAAGTAAAATGTGCATATTTAAACTAATACGTGTATTTTTATTGAAAGAAATCACTTGCCAAGTCTATCATACTCAAGATTGTGTAATACTAACTACTCAAACATTTCGAACAAGAAATAAACCATTATGAATAGCTCCGAGCTTCATTTCCAACATCATGCAATCAAACAACTGTCTCATGAGTCATACACTCATGTTCTGATAAAATTGAAGTAATAGTCAATTCATCAAGAGAAATTGTAATTAGATATGTATTTTTCAACCTTATCAATCTACTCTTCATCAACTCAAGCTCTTACATCAATAATCTTATGATTGAGTCATCGCTGATTTATGTTTTCTATTGGATCCTTAATTTAACTTTGGGCTTATATATAAATAATTATGTGTTGTGTGCTATCATATAATGTTAAACCCGTTTTAAGTGATCCAATGAGATTTCAGTAATTTAGGCTTTAGTGTATCTGATAGGGCGTAAACATTTAATGTGTAGAGATCTAATAGGCTTCTATTTCAATGATGGACTGAAATACTGAAACTCTAGGAATGACGCGCCGTTATCAATATATACATCAGCTATAATCCCCGGATCGCATGTTCAAGAAATTCTATTCTGTCTGACATCCCATTTTTAGATAGAAAACCTAAAGAAAGCGTGTTAATCTGGAAGGCAAACTGCACGGCTCTAGACGATCAGTTATGTCTTTGGATTTTTTAACGTAGGATTAGAGTTTATGTGACATTGCTCACAAAAGGTTTAATCTAACAAATGGTATCAGAGCCAACCCACGATTAATTCATTGAGAAATTTGGTATTGTTTCAATTTTTTGTATGCGGTTGGATTTAGTGGTCCGTGTTGCATCCGACAATTAATTAAGGACATTTTCTTTTGTTCGTAAATTTTCGGGTTATTTAGTATATGTCTTCATGTATTGTTGATCTTCATGGAATATTATATTATGCAACACATGATAATGTTGCTGGTCATTGCAACACGGATCGGACTCGGCGGAATCACTTTGAATACGATTAATTTTATTGGTTACGCATTTGCTTAATACATCCGTAACCTGGAGAATATTGAACTGTATTCATAAATCATGTTTCTCGTTATATATATTCCGTGGTGATAGGAATTAAGATTTGACCATACCGCATAATTTAGATTAGGATGCATATGAATTTGGTTAAATTAGTCTTACGGCTAATTTCGGTTTCAGTTGTGGATTTGATTTAATCATTCGATTCTTAGCAATAAACTAAAGCTTACATGTATGCCTAGCATGTGGATATGATATTTTTTTTTTTTTTTTGTTAACTTCGATTTAAATTCCTATGGTTTTAGGAATTAATTAAGGAACAATTATAAATTCAAATAGTAGTATGATTGTGTATGTATTTTAAGGTAAATTAATTGAAGCAATATGTCACCAAAGTGACCTCTCTTGTGGAAATTGATTGATTTTGAAATACAAATAGTCTTGTGCATGTAACTTATGTGAATATTAATCGGCCCAAAGGAAGGTTGATATTTGACAGAATTACCTGTGCACTTATGGTAATAAACACGTGGTAATAAACACGTGATAATTATTCGATTTTTTCGTGTGAATAATAAACCGGCCCAAAGGAAGATTTATTGTTCGACATGTTCTTATTGTCAGTGTTTGATTACTATACTAAGATATCACTTACAAATTAATGTTTTGTCCAAAGATAAAATGTTAATGGAGTGCCCGATATCTTGAGATGGGGTTTACTTTTTTTTTGAATTTATTATTGTGTTTTATTTCAACTATGACTCTTGCTAATATTACTGCCAACATCAACTCTATTCCTTTATTAAATGGTTCCAACTTCAAGTCATGGCGAGAGAACGTATTGATAATTCTCAGAGTCATGGATCTCGACCTTGCGTTAAGGAAAGATTCTCCTCTATCTCTTACAGATTAGAGTACCTCTGATCAAAAGAAGGATATGGATAGGTGGGAGATATCAAATCGCATATGTTTGATGATCATGAAGACGGCCATTCCAGAGGCATTCAGAGGCACAATTTCTGAAAATATTGTAATAGCTAAAGATTTCCTTGCTGATATTGAGAAAATGTTTGTCAAGAATGAAAATGCTGAAATTGGTGTACACTCTTGGCAAATCTTATTTCAATGAGGTATACAGGTAAAGGCGATATCAAGAAGTACATCTTAGAGATGTCTTATCTTGCTTCAAAGTTGAAAGCACTTAGGCTCGACCTCTCTGAGGACTTGCTAGTGCATTTGGTTTTTATATCTCTTCCATCATAGTTTAATCAATTTAAAGTGAGCTATAATTGTCAGAAAGAGACTTCGTCTCTGAATGAGCTCATATCACACCATGTTCAGGAAGATTAAAGGTTAAAGCAAGATAGGACAGAAAGTGCTCATCTAGCCTCAACTTCTAAAAACAAGAACAAAGGAAACAAAAGGAAGAAGAATAAAGAAGCTGCAGATGCAGCACCTCAAAAGAAACAACAAAAGAAATGGGATGATTCAGAAGATACTGGTTGTTTCTTCTAGCTTTGGTACCTAGACACACATGGTGGATAGATTATGGTGCAACTACTCACATCAGTGTGTCTATGCAGGTCTGCCTGAGTTCCCAAAAACCAAGTGATGGTGAACGATACATCTATTTTGGCGATGGCACGAAGGTTGAAGTAGAGGCAATAGGAAAATTTAGATTATTGTTAAAGACTGAATATAATTTGGATCTTGATGAGACATTTGTCGTGCCACCTTTCAGACGGAATTTAATTTCCATTCCTGTTTTGGACAAATTTGGTTATTTTAGTTCATTTGGAAATGGAAAATTCAGTTTGTTTCATGATTCAAAACTAGTTGGGTCTGATTCTTTATCAAGATATGATAATCTTTATTTTATTGACACAATTGCTTCATTTAATGAATCCCTGCAATTAAATACACGAGGTGTAAAGCGAAAATTAACCAATGAGAATTCTGCTTCATTATGGTACAAGAGATTAGGTCACATCTCCAAACGGAGAATTGAGAGACTTGTGTCAGATGGAATTCTTGATCCCCTCGATTTTGCAGATTTTGATGTTTGCATTAATTGTGTAAAGGGGAAACAAAAAAACAAAAGAAGATTTGAAGCTAACAGGACTCTGGACGTCTTAGAACTTATACATATAGATATTTGTAGGCCATTTCCTACAATTTCTTGAAATGGTCAACAATATTTTATAACGTTCATAGACGATTTTTCTAGATCTAGCTATATTTATCTTTTTTATGAAAAGGCACAGTCGTTGGATGTGTTTAAAACTATAAGGCTGAGGTTGAGAACCAACTCAACAACAAGATCAAAAGCGTCAGATCTAAACGTGGTGGCAAATACTATGGCAGATATGACGGTTCAGGTGAACAACATTCAGGACCTTTTGCTAGATTCCTAGAAGAATGCGTATCGTCCCATAGTACACTATGTCGGGTTCACCCACTACGAATGGTGTTGCTGAGAGACGAAACAGAACGCTTAAGGACATGGTGAGGAGTATGAAATCTCATTCTACCTTACCAAAATCACTCTGAGAGAAGCACTCAAGACTGCAGCTTATATTCTTAATAGAGTTCCGACAAAAGCAACTACTAAAACCCCTTATGAACTTTGGATAGGCAAAAAGCTTAGTTTAAAGCACTTGCATATTTAAGGATGTCCAGCTGAGGCAAGACCTTTTAGGCCTAACGAAAAGAAACTGGACTCAAGAATTGTGAATTGTTATTTTATTGGATACTTTGAAAGATCTAGGGGGCACAAGTTTCATGATCCCACTACTAAGTCTATTTTCGAGTCAGGAAATGCTCAGTTTTTTGAGGATGTCGAGTTTGCGGGAGGAGATATGGTTAGGAACTTTGTCCTTGAAGAGGAATATGTCGATATTCCTACGGGTGTTATTGACATTGGTCAGGATTCCATTCCTGATTTTTTTCAAGACACAACAAATCAAGACAATGTCGAAGAACCTCTCAATGAAGTAACAGTTCCAAAAGAACAAACTCTGTCACCTCAAGAACCTATGCTATTAAAAAGATCCACTAGAGAGAGAAGAAGTGCAATGCCAGATGTCTACATTGTATTTAGGCTGGGCATCCGATCCGGAAAACCGTCAAAACCGACTCAACTGACCCGAAATGAGTTGAGTTGAGTCGGGTTGCTACAGTACACGGGTTGGGCGCGGTTGGAAAATAAGTAACCCGACTCGGGTCGAGTCGGGTTCCGGGTTGACTCGACGCTACCTGGGTGAACCCGGCACAAGTTCAACTTGATTTTTTTATTTTTTTGGGCTAGGTTTTTTTCTTGTAGTGTATTTAGATATGTATTAGTGTATTTGGACCTTTGCAATAATAGGCCTATGGTGAGTTTTAAATTTTTTTGGGCCTCAAATGAATTTAGACTAATTTTCTTTTTTTTTTTTTATTTTGGGCTTATTGTAGGCCCAAATCGACAACCCGATCCGACCCGAGTCAACTCGAGTTGGCTCGGGTCAGGTTTTGGACCCGACTCGAGTCAGGTCGATTTCTAAAATGCCAACCCGAATCACTATCGGGTCGGGTTTGGACCGATGCCCACCCTAATTGTATTTCTTCAATAACATAGGGCTGACATTGGATTGATGGAAGATGATCCAATCAACTTCCATCAAGCCATGGAAAGTTCTAATTCTCAAAAGTGAATTGATCCATGAATGAAGAGATTAAGTCCATGAAGGATAATGATGTGTGGGATCTCATACCAATGCCAGAAGGCGCGAAACCCATTAGTTGCAAATGAATATTTAAGACCAAGAGGGATTCAAAAGGCAATTGGGAGAGATACAAGGCACGTCTTGTTGCAAATGGCCTTACACAGGAGGAAGGCATCGACTACAAAGAGACTTTCTCTCCAGTTTCTTTGAAAGACTCTTTCAGAATTATAATGGCATTAGTGGCCTATTTCAGATGGATGTAAAGACAGCGTTTCTAAATGGTGATATTTATGAAACGATTTATATGGTGCAGCTAGAAAACTTTGTATTAGGAGATCCAAAGAATATGGTTTGCAAACTTAAGAAATCCATCTATGGACTCAAGCAAGCATCTCGACAATGGTATTTCAAATTTCATCAAGTGATCATATCTTTCGGATTTGAGGTGAATTTAGTCGATGATTGTGTATACTATAAGTTCTATGGGAGTAAGTATATTTTTCTAGTTTTATATGTCGATGACATTTTGCTTGCCAGCAACGATATAGGCTTATTGCACAAAACCAAGAGATTTCTAGCTAAGAATTTTGAGATGAAAGATCTTGGTGATACCTCTTTTGTACATATTCAGATACACCGGGATCGCTCTCGAGGTATTCTTGGATTATCACAAAAGTGCTATATCGAAAAGGTTCTTAAGAGATATGATATGCAACATTATAAACCAAGTGATACCCTTGTAGTTAAGGGAGACAAGTTTAGTCTCACTCAGTGCCCTAAGAATAATTTTGAGCAAAAGGAAATGCAAAAGATTCCTTATGCTTCAGTAGTAGAGAGTTTGATGTATGCCGAAGTTTGTATGCGTCCGAATATTGCATACATTACAGGGATGTTAGGTAGATACTTAAGCAATCCAGAAGTAGACTATTGGAAGTAGCCAAACGGGTCTTGCGGTACTTACAGAGAACAAAAGACTACATGCTCACGTATCGGAGGTTGGATCAGCTTTAGATAGCTGGGTATACTGACTCCGATTTTGCTGGATGCTAGGATAGCAAGAAATCTACATCGGGCTATATTTATCTGCTTACTAGAGGTGCTGTCTCCTGGAAGAGTGCTAAACAATCTCTAGTAGCATCTTCCACAATGGAAGCAGAATTTGTGGCATGTTATGAGGCATCCAATCATAGGATATGGCTACGAAATTTTGTCATAGGGCTGCGCATAGTTGATAGAATTGAAAGGCCACTCAAGTAATTTTGTGACAATAAGTCAGCAATTCTATATTCCAATAACAATAGGAGCTCGGCGAAGTCGAAGCATATAGACATCAAGTTCCTAGTTGTTAAAGAAAGAGTTCAGAGTAGACAATTGTCTATAGAGCACATCGGTACAAACTGCATTGTTGCATATCTGCTTACTAAAGGATTGCCACTCAAAATGTTTCATAAGCACACTGCTCATATGGGTGTCAAGTCATTTGAGGTTATTCAGTTCTAGTGGGAGTTTGTAATCTTAGATGCTTTTCCAATATAGACATTTTTTAGTTATTTTAGTTTCTGGATATTTGGTTATTTTCTGCAGAAATACAATTTTTGGGTTTATTAACACTCTGACTTTAGTATGGTTTGATCTCACTAAGGTTTAAGGTGGACCAATTGGAAATAGGCATGTTAAGATCACATTGCA
The DNA here is from genome assembly GCA_963692815.1 of Nyctanthes arbor-tristis. Lineage (NCBI taxonomy): Eukaryota > Viridiplantae > Streptophyta > Magnoliopsida > Lamiales > Oleaceae > Nyctanthes > Nyctanthes arbor-tristis. The sequence goes on along the minus strand of CAVNYN010287807.1, from coordinate 22,438 downwards.
TGTAATTTCCATGCTACACATCCACATCATGATCCATGTCATTCAATTATATTAGTATATGTGACCATTGATAGGTCGAGTCACGAAAGATGTAACAAAGGCTGCTTTAATCCTATATTGATATGATTAATTGACCGGATTGGATATAGATACATTTCGATAATGACAGCGACTTTGAGCTTATACAGTTATTCTTGCAATGCATGATTATAAGGTTACACATATAGCCCAAGTGGGAGATTGTTGGATCCTTAATCTAACTTTGGGCTTATATGTAAATAATTATGTGTTGTGGGCTGTCATATAAGGTTAAACCCATTTAAAGTGATCTAATAAGATTTCAGTAATTTAGGCTTTAGTGTATCTGATAGGGTGTGTGCTTTTAATGTATAGAGACTTAATGAGCTTCTATTTCAATCATGGGTTGAAATAGTGAAACCCTATGAATGACGCACCTTTATCTATATATACATCGGTTATGGTTACCTGATCGCACGTTCAAGAAATTCTATTTTGTCTAACATCCCATCTTCAGATAGAAAACGTAAAGAAAGCGTGTTGATCTGGAACGCCAACCGCGTAGCTCTGGACGATCAGTTATGTCTTTGAATTTAGGCATGCTCCCGCTTCTCAAGATTTTAATTCTCGATGTTTCAACGTGCGATTAGGGTTTATGTGACATTGTTCACAAAAGGTTTAATCTAACATTTTCCACTTGGTCTGCTTCACATTCACTCTCCTTTACATATAGTTAAAATTATTAAATGAATTGGATGTTTCTTATCTCTTTAACAAGAGATGATAATCAATTTTGACTGCTTATGGTACAACAAATTTATTTGTTAGTTGTTCTTCCTTTTGTAGATTAGTATTCGGGAGTTTGAGGGTGTCTCACATGATACTGAAGCTCATATATGAAATCAGTATTGGTTTTATGTGAAAAAGGGAAAAAACACGTGAAGACACTCTCAAACTTCTAATCAAAAGCCTCTCTTTATACTATAAAACATAAACTAAAACAACTTTTTATTATCTTGTGGACTAAAATTATATCTACTTGAGTGTCCAAAAAACAAAACGCCAATCATATGTACTTCATTTTACGTTTCAATTAATACTTCGCGGTGATGATGATGTATTTATAACATTTTAGCATTTCATTCTTATAGTAACAAAATAAAAATAAAATGATTTGGTGGCGAAATGAGTTTTTTTAATTTTTATTGTATAGTAGTAACGCCGAATCCCGTGAAATAGATAAATGAAAGAGTAATGCTACACATCCCTAAAGAGGACGTTTCTGTTTCTCTTAATATGCTGCTTGCAATCAATGTTCTGTTATGTTTTAAGCTTTTTAAAATTTCGTAGACTCGGACTATAATTTGTTCATCAAATTTTAAAAGTCACTCATAAACATAGTTTTAAAAGGCTTAACAGAGGTTCACCTCAACTTGAGGAGGTTGTCTGGTGCTTTGAGTCTAAGGCAATTTCTTTAGAGGCTTACGCTTTTGGCGGTGAGGCATATGACTCTATGGTTGTGCCTCAAAGCTCAAGAGGCGTAAACCTCTAAATTAACATCCATTTTTTCCCCCCAAAAAACCTATTTTTAGTTTAACAATTAAAGTACAAAGTTCATTACAGTTCAGATCGAATAATAATTGAAAAACTTAACTCAATGATTTGGAATTTGTAAGCAAGGTAGTTTGCATCATATCGATATAACTTCTTGTTTTTTCTATCGTTTCTTATACAACAAGTTGCCACATTTCAACCAGAATAATTGATATGCGATATGAATGTTACCTTTTTTTCTTGCAAGTTACCCATGTTCTTCTTGTCATAGATGATTCGGCCACATGTAATATTTAGTTCACTTGTCATTCTAGTTAATCACAAATCACAAACAACGAGGTTGGATGTATATAATGGAATTTTGATCAATTTATTATTTTACTTTTCTTGAAATAGTTATTTATTTTACAATATTCAAATCTATTTATATTAATTTGTTGAGAGGCTTAGGCCTCAATTGCCTAGAGGCCTACAAGTCACCGTATCAAGAGAAAATAGCTCGAGGCATATTTCCGCCATTTCGAACTTTGCTCCTAAGTGAATCAAGAGAAATCTACCAAAATTATGGTAAAATGAAACATGCAAGTGAATAGCGAATAGCTCATGAAGAAGGCCGCAGAATGATTTTCGCATCTCCAGAATTCATTGAACTTTTTACTATTTTACATACATACACTTCTTACTTCAATCATGTTCTATGCAGAAAGGGATATCTTAATATATAAATTGTAGTAAAAATTTAATACACACATTTTCATTTGCTTTGCGTATTTGCTTTCACTTCCGCTATCCCATACAAGCCTCCCTCCTTGAGATATTGCACGTACCTCGAGAATTCCGGCCTTGCAGTCGCCTTCTTTTTTCGGCGGCCAGATTCAACAAAAATACTGAAAAACGGATGAATTTTGCTCACTTTCTTCGCCTGCTCCGATGCAGTATTCGCCGGCGGCGGATTCAACTTCTTGGACGGCGAATTGAAAATTTTAGCTGGCACCGTTCTCGATTTGCTCAATTTCGGAACCAACGGATCATTATACGCAGCGGACTCGTCTATTAATTGCTCATAGCCTGGGCGGCCTTTTCGCGTGCTTAAAGCCCTAAACATGGCGATAGAGGTTGAGTTTGAATCACTATTTGCGGTGGGTATAATTTGTGGTTGAAGGAAGTGTTTGATTTATTGCCTACTGGAAGAAAAACTTCGGTGGTGATGTGATTTATAATAAACTATAATAATGAGTATATACAGTCAAATAGAATGGCAAGTTGGCCAAGTTTTACCAAATATTTTATTTTATTTTTGTTTATTAATTATTATCATTATTTTCATTTAAAAAAGAAGTTTGAAAGTTAAGATTAACAAATAATACTCGATTCATTCATAATATAGAAGAGATAGGATTAAAAAAGTAAAATAATAAAATAAATAATATAGAAGAGTCGGATTTAGAACAACGGACTTCATGTAAATCAGACTGATTATAGCAAAAGAATTGTAATAAACTTAGAGCTTGTTTGGTTTCATTTATTTTTGTAATTTATAAAGGGAATTTATAATGAGTGGAAATGAGTGATGGAGATTTAATTAAAATTTGAAATGTATGGTACTTATGAAGTAGTTGTCAAATCAACAGTTGGTAAGTAAATTTATAAATGACAAAAATAAATAAAACCAAACAAGCTCTTAAATTTGAATCATCAAATAAAATAAAGTTTTCCTGTGGGAATATGTGTTATACATATCAATCACGTGAGATTGCTTATTGTTGAATAAATTTGATGGGATCCATATTTTGACTTTGTACTATTTAATGATTTTGAGAGTGAATTAAAGTTCATTTGTTGACTTTTAAGTGCAAAATAGAACTACCGTGGAAAAGGCAATAGAGAGAGGTTTTCAGTTTTCACGATTTATTCAAATAAAACGACACACTTGACTAGAAAAACTGTGGCAAAATAATTTTTAGTTTCATTAAACAGATAAATTCGTAGGTTTGAGAATGGGGATCATGAACGTTTAATTTAAAAAAAAAAGGTTAATGTAAAATACTTCGTCTAAAGTTCGAAAATAAATATGTAACGAACAAAGTCATAATTAATTATTGCCTAAATCAATATATGCATTTACAAATCATAAATGCATATGTCCGGAATAAAGCATTAGTCAAATATGGAAGGCTGATTATTCATATTTGAAACATTCAATTTCTAGAGGACATTACTTATTTCAATATATTTATATTTAAAAGAAACAAAAACCGGTCAAAAACAGCCGCTTAATCAATTCTTTTGGGATAAGGTAAGTTAGGCAATAAAGGTAAACATAAAACACTTCTCTCTCATTTTATATTTTTATTCATGTACGTACCTTTCAAGACCATCACCATCTTACCTTTTTAAAAAATATAATAATAAGAATGAAATGAATTGGCGTTATTCTCTAAATTTTGCATCTTCCCATGCCAATCTTCTTGGAAAAATCAGACCAGCCTCAAACTCACTCTGAAGCTAATTGTCTGAAACTTGATACCTTCAAGAAATGGAAAAACAGCCACACCCACCACTCTCAATAGTTGCTTTTTAGAAACAAATTCGGGCACATGACACCAAGATCTTATCAATAGTTGGTAGTTTACACTACTGCCAATCAATAATTGAAATTCTTCTTTGTATTTTCAGTGCACACAGATGGTGCCATTACTGTAGTTTTTATACTAACAATTACAGATATTTTGCTAAGGATTCCAATACTGTACTGGACGAATTTCAGCCAAGAAATAACCCTAGAATTTGGGAAATACACATCAGAGTCCTGTCCTCCACTAACTACTGGAATTGGCTGCATATACAGGGGTAATTTAGTAATACAATGTTCAACTAATAAAAACGCAAGCACGATTTCACAGCCTATGTTCTGGCTTGTTGGTGATACAAAACCAATGTAGTGAACATCGAGTTCAATATATTTGGTTCTTGCATGATCTACCGGATTGGATGCTAGAGCACTTGCTGAAAGATTATCACACCATAAAATAGAGGTCATTCTGTCCTTTTGGTTTATCTCAGTAAGTAAGGATTCTATCCAAGAAATTTCAGCAGCTGCTAAAACAAGCCCTCTGTACTCAGACTCAGTAGATGATCTCGACACCACTGATTGCTTCTTTGAAGACCAAGAGATGAGTGTATCTCCCAAATAGACGCAATATGCAGCTATAGATCTCCTATCATCTGGGAAAGATGCCTAGTCAGCATCAACATATCCTTGAATATCCAACCTATCTGATTTCTGAATTAGAATACCATGTTCCATTGTTCCCTTTAAATACCTTAACACCCTTTTTACAACATTCCAATGACTATGAGATGGATGTTGTAAAAATTGACAGAGCCTGTTAACTGCAGAAATTACATCAGGTCTAGTATGAATTGAGTAGTGCAATCCACCAATTGCTTTTTTGAACAGAGTTGGATCCTTCATACATTTACCATCAGTCTTTGATATTAATTTTCCTGAGTTCATTGGAGTGGATGATGGTTTCAGATTCTGGAAGTTAAATCTCTTTAGTAGGTCAACAACATATTTGGTTTGAGAAAGATGAAGACCACATGCATCCCTTTTTACCTCAATTCCAAGAAAATAACTCACCCGTATCTTTGAGTGCAAACTCTCTGTTTAACTTATCAATGAAACATTGTAAAGACTTACTGTCATTTCCAGTAATTACAATATCATCCACATAAATTCGTGTGAATATTGCTTGCTTCTAATCCATGTAGAAAAAGAGAGAGTTATCAGCTTTTGACTGATTGAACTTCCAGTTTAGAAGTGTTCCCTTTAACTTTTCATACCATGCTCTAGGTGCCTAAGTCCATAAAGAGCTTTGTTAAGTCTACATACATACTCAGGTTTAGATTTATTTATGAACCCTTCCGGCTGCTTTAAATATACTTCTTCATCTATGTTCCATTTAAGAAGGCATTGTTTATATCCACCTGTCTGATGCTCCAACCATTTGATATAGCCAAAGTAAGAACTATCCTGAGTGTATATGACTTAACAACTGGGCTAAAAGTTTCACAAAAATCAATGCCTGCCCTTTGTAAGAAACCTCTTGTATTGCTGTAGTTTTCCTAGTTGATCATATTTGATTCTGAAAACCCATTTAGTATCAATGATTTTCTGACCAAACTTAGGAGGAACTAAATCCCAGGTTCTATTCTTTACAAGTGCACTCTACTCTCTATCCATAGCATCTCTCCAGTTCTTATTACTCAATGCTTCAGAAACAGAATTAGGTTCAAGAGCAAAATGATTCTCCTTAAACTGAAATTCCTTTGCACTAGCAAGATAAGTTTTAGGTTTAAAAATACCTGCCTTACTCCCGGTTACCATATGGTGACCTGTCTGTTTTTGCTCTTGAATTTGTGGTTCATCTTGCTGCCCTCGACCGGATTCTTGAAATTTTGTTTCCTTATTTAAATGCTCACTATGCTGTGCATCATCAATTTCATTTTCATCAAATTGTTCATGAACAAACTCCTGTTCCATTACTCCACTCTTATTTTCATTTGGAGGTTCAGCTACTGCTTGAGACTGATTATCAGTGAGTGTATCCAGCTGGTTTGGATTTGACACGGTTCTGTTTATTGGATTGTATTAGGGGAGTTTCTGAGAGATTATTTCTGTGGCCATTGGATCTTTATGTTTGTTGATAAACCCTTGAGAGAAAGGAAACTCATGCTCATTAAAGACACATGTCTGGAAAGATAAATTTTTCCAGTAGAACTCAAACACTAAAAGCCTTTGTGAGAGTTGCTATAGCCCAGAAAAACACACTTTGTTGAATGAAAGCTAAATTTATGTTGTTGATAAGGTCTGAGACATGGAAAACATGCACAACCAAAAACTTTTAGTTGATTATAGTCAAATGGTTCTTTGTTCAGTGTTTCAAATAGAGAGTACATATTCAAAACAGGAGTGGGGAGTCTATTTACCAAATGTACTGCTGTATGAAAGGCTTCCCACCAGTAAAACAATGGCATTTTGGCTTGACCAAGGAGAGCTAGACTAGTTTCAGCAATATGCCTATGTTTTCTTTCTACCCTACCATTTTGTGTCGAGGCGTAAGGTCAAGAATTTCGTAATTCAATGCCAGAGGTTTTTAGTAGGGTTGAAAGGCTTTTATATTCCCCTCCACCATCACACTGTAATGCTTTAATCTTCCTTTCAAACTTATTTTCAACTAAGTTCTTGAATTGTACAAATGCATTCAATGTCTCAGATTTTTGCCTTAAGGAAAAAATCTATGAAAATCGGCTATAATCGTCAACAAACAAAATGTAGTACCTGAAACCAGCTGTAGATTTAATAGGGGCTGGTCCCCATAAATCTGTGTGAATTAGGTCAAGAGGAGACTTGGCTCTAGATTGTGAGTTTTTGAAAGGAAGAGCATGAGATTTAGCTATCTTGACAGGCATTACAGAAATGATGAATTTTATTTCCAATTGAAGATTGATTACAAGAACTAAGAACTCTTGACAAGACACTGGCGTTAGGATGACCATGTCTCCTATGCCATAGACTCAACCTTGGCTCTTTAAAACTAGGACTTGATGACTTGACTGAGATCAATAGAAAACATAGAAACAGGAAAGTTATTGACATGACCAGACTTCAAAGGCAAGGAATTTTGAGTTTCCAGCTGATACAATCCATCTCTAAGCCATCCCGGCAGCAGCACCTCCTTGATAACCTTGTCCTTCACAACACAGAAATTGGAGTGAAATTCAAGAAATACATTGTTGTCAATTGCAAGTTGTGACACACTAAGCAAGTTCAGGGCCGGACCTGCACTCTACAGGGCCCTAAGCGACATTCAGAAAATGGACCCTCATAGTGATCAACCTTTTTTTTCCTGAATAATGGGCTAAAAATAGAGAGTTGAAAAATCTCCAACAATACTAATTATTATTTAGTGATAACTAAACAAAATAACAATCTATGTTGTTGAATAAAAAAGTTGGCCGATAATTCACCAATCATGAAATGATAAACCCATAAAAATTTGATACCTTTTATTAATTTGAGTTTTGACTGTGAAAAATGAGAAAAATTCATATAAAATATATTAGAGAAAAAGAGAAAAATTAGGACATTGGATTTTAAAATAATAAATATACTAGAGAGAGAGAAAATAATAAATCTAGAGAAGATATAGTTTATATATATATATATATATATATATATGTAGATGTATGATGAGTAGGTTTCATACCACAAAAAAAAAAAGGAAAAGGAAAAGAAAAGAAAAGAAAAACCATGCAATTGGGCCCTTTAATTTCATGGGCCCTAAGCACAAGCATCGTATGCCTATGCTCAAGTCCGGCCACGAGCAAGTTTTTCTTAATTTCTAGCACAAAAAGCATTTTGTCCAAGACTAACGATTTATCTTTCAAGGTATTCAACTTCGCAGAACCAATTTGTGAAATTTTGAGTTTGTTACCATTACCTACTACCAGACATTGCTTACCATTGTACTCTGTGACCTCAGTCAGATTTTCAGCTGTTCCTTTCTCATGATTTGAAGCTCCTGAATCTGCAAGCCATGCTGGATCAGTGAGTGTAGCTGGTGTAGCAACCAAGGCAGCATAATTTGAGTTGTTGAACTTATTTGAACTGTCATCAGTTTTGTGCCAACACTCCTTGGTAACATGGCTAAATTTTCCACAGATCTGGCAATGGCCTTTAGGCTCATTAGAGTCTGACCTATAGTATCTGCCACCTCTGCCTCTTCTACCTCTGTATCCATAATTTCTTCCACCTCGGTTGTTTCTTCCACCTCTAAAATTTGTGAAACCTTGCCTTTGTGCAACATTTGCAGAAGTTTGGCCTATATGGAGTAAAGTCAGACTGTTCCTTTGGGAGTCAAGTTGTTCAATCCTACTTTCATATGTCATGAGGACTGACTGCAGCTCAGTCCAAGAAATTTCATCTCTACTGTTGATTTGCACTACAATAGGAGTATACTCCTCATCTAGACCAGCTAACACTTGATTCACAAGATCAGCAAGGAGGACAGGCTTACCAGCAATTTCAAGGTTGTCAGCTAGCTGCTTCAGAGTGTTTAGGTAGTGATCAATTGACATGGAGGCCTTTCTGGTCCTTTGCATTTCTGCAGTAAGGAAAGTGATACGAGATTTGTTCATGACACCAAATATCTCATCAACAGATTTCTAGAGCTTGAAGGAACTTGTTGCACCCATGACTCTTAGAGATATCTCTAGTGTCATTGTAGAGTATAACCAACCCATCAGTAGTTGGTCAACTGATACCCATTTTCGAAACTCTGGATTTTCACTCTTTTCAATCACTGTACCAGCTTCAATTGTGATTGTTTTGCCCACAAACTCATCAGGAGATTTGTTTTCACCATTGAGAAAACCTTCAAGATTATGCCCCTTGACAAAAGGCAAAATCATATGCTTCCAGAGAAGAAAGTTGTTCTTCTCAAGCTTCACAGCTAGGGTTTGTGAGATAGACATTCCAAATGAAGAACTCTGACCGCCTACCAGCAACGAAGGCCTTGTCGAGCTCCTTGAATTTTGCCGTGTTGAAGAAACCTCAGATTCTTGATTCGCCATTGATGCGGCTCTGATACCAAATCAATAATTGAAATTCTTCTTTGTATTTTCAGTGCACACAGATGGTGCCATTACTGTAGTTTTTATACTAACAATTACAGATATTTTGCTAAGGATTCCAATACTGTACTGGACGAATTTCAGCCAAGAAGTAACCCTAGAATTTGGGAAATACACATCAAAGTCCTGTCCTCTACTAACTACTGGAATTGGCTACATATACAGGGGTAATTTAGTAATACAATGTTCAACTAATAAAAAGGCAAGCATGATTTCACAGCTTATGTTCTGGCTTGTTGGTGATACAAAACCAATGTAGTGATCAATCTTCAACACTGCCCACTCGAAGTAGGCGATCAAAATTCCCCAAAAACATATGTGACATCATTGATTATAAAACAATTCAAATTTAGGCTCTCCAGAGCTTCGCTAAGTTAGCCTCAAGTGACTTCGGCCCGTGGAACACCTCATGCAAGAAAGAGATCACTAAAACAAGAATGATAACCAAGAAGGATGAAGAGTAGGAAGGATAGAACAGAGTGAAACAAGCTTGCATTCTATTCTATCAGCATGAACGTTTTAATGTTTTGTATAAAAGTTTATATGACATTATTAAGCAAGACGAACTAAAAAAGTTTCACAGTATATAACCAGTAGAATACAATTTATCACCAGCTCGTGTTCAAAACGATCCTTCTCCTTTATTCTTTTCCATCCTTCACAGATTAGCAATGCACATTCAGTAAGGACGATGTTTACACCTAGGAACTACATTCCCGTGATGAAATGACAAACCGGGTATGTCAGAAACTTATTTTACCAAGTTTACATGCTTGAAATCAAGTGGGATCAGTGCCTCAAGCTTTCCACAATGTAGGAAGCATAAAGATCCCTGCAAATTGCAATGACGTACATAGAATGAATGAACAAATGAAGCAAGGGAAATTTGCTAGGGATGCTTAAGAGCACATTATAATCTATGATGAACCATTATAAGTGGAGAATAGAAAAAACGATTTTTAGTAAATTTACAAGAATCAGGTGACTCACATGGAGTACTTGATGGCATCAGCAGCTGCTTCGGCAGGCAGAAAGTCTTCCACGATGACTGCCTTGTTCTCGTTCTTCTTGTCTGTTCGGAGTAAGTAAAGGACGTAGAACAAACACATACAGATATTGCTGTAGCCAGATCCAGATACAATCTAAAGATTGATATGTAAGAGCAATTCAGAAAACTACCTGCTTGGCTACTTTAACCAAGATAAAAGACTTTTCATTTCAATGAAAAAGAAGGCATCTTAGATGAAAGAATTAGCAAATAAGAAGGCGCTTTTGAAAATGCCAGTATGTGATCACTCGTGTGAAGACTTAGCAGGCCAAAAAGTTAAATATGGAGCTGTGCTTTTTAACAAGTACATTGCCAGTTCATGTGAACTGCTAAAATTTCATTTTCCGCAAATTCATGGATTCAAATCAGACTAGCAGAAGTTTAAGTCTAAGTAGTATGGATACAGTCCTCAAAAAAGCGGCGAATTTCAGCAAGGCGATGTGGCGCTAGCTCCTTTATGTCTGTGTAATGGCGGAACTCGGGATCATCAGCACATACTGCAATTATTTTGTCATCCCTTTCACCCTGTAGCAAAATCCGCTTGAACTATTAGTTTTACAAACTGAATGGCATTGGTTCAAAATTCACACAGAAGAACATCCTGGGAAATTCTGAAAGTCTACAATTGATTACAAAGTACTCTATATATATATATATATATATTTCAAAGTGATAATCTACAAGCAGATTCAGAACCCTCCCCGTTGCTAAAATGTTATTGCATTTCAAAGTTTTTCTTGATGATCACTTGACTTCCAAACATGATTCGTGTCCATTATTCAGATGGATTTTATCAAGAGGGTATGCTGACACGGCCTAAGAAAATCTCCAAGGCATGTCAAAGCCGTGCAAACTCATGCTGTCAAACAGTGAGTAAACTTCCCCCACGTTTCTCCATGGTAATCAAACTTCAAAATGATTATCAAAAATTCTACAGATGTTTCTCCATGAAATTATTACTGTAAATATCTTCATAGCTAATCCAAGTGTAGATACAAATTCAAGAACTCCTCTTGTGATGATGCCTGTTAACTTCAAGCCACTACTATTTTTAACTGACGGGTTTTAAAATGTTCTTATAACAATGAATAAAGGTCTCCACGTGATTAGACTGCACACAAGCAGAATCCCCTGTGAATTGATACTAACATTATAAGAATTAATTTTACCATAAACATTATCCGATTAAAATTTTTGCATAGATTGACGAGAACCATTTAATGGTCGTGATTTGTTCAAAATGGAGATCAACTCCACTGTTTGCATGCATCTCTATTAATCATTTGTGTGAGTCTATGCAATTATAAGGGTGTATCTTACTAAAAACTTTCTGAAGTTCGACAACTGGAAACATTTTGAATTTAAGGGCCATTCAGTAGGCCAAGTAAAGATTTCTCTTGGTCATGTCAGCAGCCCTGCAACAGAATCCATCTGTATGGTCATTTGGGTGCTCACAAACCATTTGGAGAGAACTTCAAAGTTCAACAACCAATGAAACAATTATCTCTAATAGTTAAAATTGCAAAAAGTAAGGCATTTACCTGATCAATCATGGGCATCAATCCAATAGCACGTGCACGTAGATAAGTACCAGGTAGTATGGGTTCCTATGCAAGAAGGATTTCATTTTTATGCACAATTAGTCTAATGTCCAAAACGAAATCTCAAGACTAGTAAGAACAAATTACGACTTCAAGGCAACCTGCATCGGGATGAGAACATCCATGGGATCACTGTCTTCACAAAGGGTTCTTGGAATGAAACCATAGTTGTGTGGATACACAACTGATGAGTACAAAACTCTATTGACCTACACAAAAATGTTTAGTTCAGTCAACTTCCAACGACATATAGAGGATGCAATTTGACCATAAGATTCAAGTGTATTTCAAGGAATACCGTGGAAAAGTTTTTTCTACTGAAAATTATAAGTGCAAGTATCTAGAAGCACATGCAGTGTTCCTGCTAATTAATTGCATGTTTTGTGACAAAATCACATTTGACGAAGTAAATAAATATGAAGTGAAATTCACTAGACTGATTAGAATTTATTTTGAAATATGTACAACATAAATTATTCATATTATTAGACTTGGGTCGATCAACTTTGGTATGAGGAGTAACACAGACCTTTATATACTGGTTACTATTTTTATATTTTTTTTCCAATATAGGATATACCCTTAACATGCCTCTCCAGATAGTGGCTTGTTTAAGAAAACCAATTTTGGAATAGTCTTAGTCGATGAGATTTAATGGGCTCTAGTACTATACTAAGACTTGAAGTTTCACCTTAAAAGGTCAATCTAAGAGCATCTCCATGGGACATTCTCTGGCATGTTTGTGAGAGATAGACACAAAAAGGGGTCCCACTTTTTCTCTCTTTTTTATCACCTCTCCTCTCCCTTACCCAATTTTTCATCATCATTTCCCACATCCCTTCCAAAATCACACACCCGACTTCACATTTTCCACTACTATTTTATCATAGTTTTTGAAATAGTCACTACACGCACTCACAATGTCCCATTGGAGATGCCCTAAGAAGCACTATTCAATTTCGGATCTACCCCTTGACATACTTTAGCATGCTGTATTAGCTCCATAAAACAAAATATAGATGAATGAACTTCCTTCATACTGTTGCTGCACCAACCAGGATTCATTTCCTTCTGAATACTCGCTAACCATGTAGACCAACCAGTTTAATGAAAAAAGTTTCTCAGTAATTGAGTGGATTTATAATCACAGGGTATATCAAGTCACAGAAACCGCTCACCTTGATAAGGCCACTGGTTTTATCAAGCTCATATTTAACTTTGCTTCCTTTTCCAATTTAAACAACCTGCCACATAAATTTCAATCAGTACAAGACTGGTTCATTTACATTATTGACGAGAACAAATAGATGACTAGGTAACTGTAGGTAAATAAGGATCTTCAACTGAAAATAAAAAAAGTAATGGTCAAAAAATGAATAATTACTGTCAATACACTTCAATTGAACTTCCAAGTTGAGAGTGAATAATTTTTATCACATAGATGGAAACTGCCATTAGGATATTTAAACCCACAAGAAAAGATACCATCACTCTGATTGAAGAAAAGAATCAGGTATTTAAATAATTCAAATTCTATAAGAGAATTGTAAGCAGAAGGAACACTCACACAGTTGAAAGTTACTGGAGCTTCCGGCCCTGAATGAATATCAAATTCAGAAGTTAATTAGTTGTAACACATACATAACAACCCCGAGTATTAATTACTTGATGGAAACAAGGCACATAAAAAGAGAGAGAGAGAGGAAAACAATTAAGATAGTAAACAATTACATGATTTGCATTTTCATTGTAATTATAGTCATCATATAATAATGAAAAACCATAACCAAATATACGAGCTAAGGACAGAAAGAAGCTTCACCAATTTCCAAGTCATGCCATGGATGAGCAGCAACAGATCTTCGAGACATTGAAGAAAGAATTCTTTTATTGAGCACAACACGAGAGTTCCCCGAACTTCTTCCACCTTCTTCTCCACTTTTCTCAGCCATATTCAACTATCACCAGAAAGGTGAGTACTAGCCAACTTTGTTCTTAACTAGCTTCAAGAACTTCATTATATATTTGAAACAAGGTTTCCAAGAAAATTGATTAAAACAAGAAATAGTTGCTGAAGCATACACAGGCAATGAATTGTAATGAGTACTATCATAGAACGACATTCTGACAGTTTTTCCTCCTCCTTTCTGAGACTAGATTTTCCTAGGAAAGTTGTAATCATAGCAGTGTTTAGCAGGGGTTTGGCGAGCAGGATAGATACCGCATGGATTGTCGAACAAAGGTCCTTTACGTCAAGGGGGGAAAATGGTGGTCAGTGATTGCAAACTATATGAAGAAAAAAATAGCCGAATACCCACCTAGCATGGGATGCAGGTAGGTCCTACCCAGTCCCCATCTTCCACCACAAAACTGCAAAAAATGGGTTCTTCATTCGAGTTTTCCTCACAAATAAATGTCTTGTAGCAGTGGTCCAACTTAAATTAACGTCAGGCGATTGGTACACGAATTAATTATGTTCACATCAATTTCAGCTATGGCTTCAAGGATTAGATTACTTCTAGCTCTTTGCCACATAAGTCAACTGAGGTCTCTAATAGTCCATGAGTCCAACTTTAGTCCTTTCTAAAAGATTCCTATTACAAAATTTCCGCACTTTCTAGTTCAGTATAACAAGAGAGAAATGCATTTTGTTCAATCAAGAGACACACTCACCCAAGGAACGGGGAAAAATTATAAACAGTAAACAATTCACTTGAACAAGCTTCTTCAACACTGATGCTTCAGCAGCATAAATAATTATCTCTAATTAAAGATTGATAAAAAAAAAAAAAAAAAGAAGTCCTAACTTTCACTAAACACAATTGAAAAAATAAAATGGCAAAAAATGCAGATGATGATTGACCACGATCAACTGATGAAAGAAGTTAGAATACCCATTACAAAAGCTTGAAGAAAACTGATTAGAGCAGAGTAAATCATCAGAAAAATTAAGACCAAAAAAAGTAAAATTCAGTTCCCATGAAAAGTCAGTTTACTGAACAATCATCGGTGCCTACTGCTTCCATTACGGTAAATGCATAATCAAGCAAATACAGTAAAACCATCAAACAACAACAACAAAAAGGAAGAAGAAGAACAGAGGACTTTCTTCTTAGTGATACTTACAGTTTCAGATATGCCAGAATCTTTCGTTGAGGTTTGTGCATACAATAACTTTTTGCTTCTTTACATTCCCCTCTGTGCGAGTCAGGCGGTTTAGTTGGCAGTTTTGGGCCAATATTTTACAGGTCCCGCGTTGTTTTTTTTTTTTTATTTGGTATGATATAGGGAAATTAAGAGCTTGTTTCATCTTCTTTTAACATATCTCTTTATAAGTGTCTTATTACTAATTTAAAATAAGCAATATGTGTGATCTGAACAGGCACGTCCTGCCCAAAACACGAACGCCTTATTATTGTGCTACAAATATAGAGATGAGTGCCTAGGTGTAGATAGTGTTATAAAAAATTATGATTAAAAATGATGAAAAAGTGAGGGTAAGGAAGTAAAAAAGTAAGTTGGTTGGGCGGGGGTGGACATTTTCCCTTCCATTTCACCTATTCTGCAAATAGGCGATTCTATTTTTTTTTCTTTACATTTGAACCAAACTCAACTCAACTCCATTGGCAGGCAAATGCTACGTTAAGATTTGGGCAGTTGGCAGTTTTGAACTAAATTCTAATATTTTACATGTTACAAGTTACAATTGCTTGAGGTGCGTCTTTTGAATAAACAATTAGTAAAGCATAATTATTTTTTAAATTGTGATCATAACAATTAGTAAAGCAAAATTATTTTTTAAATTGTGATCATCTATATGTGAATTATGTGTGTGCCTTCTCGTGTGTTTACACAATAAAGTTTGAAGTTCAACACATTCTATTTTCTCAAAATGAAAATCATCTATTATGGTGTTATTTATAAAAATTTCTATAAATTAATAAATATTCATTGATCAATAAATTAACAATAAATAATTTATTTACGACATATTGATACCACTGTACAATGATTTCCCTTGTTCCCCAATATCATTGTATTATTGACGTTTTACTATGTTTTAAAGTGTGCGAGTTATTAGGTTGTATTGCGTAGTTATAATAAAAAGCGACTATAACTCATAATTCATTAACTTTGAAGAAGAAGGATAGTTGAATCATTACTTTTATTTTTATTTTTTATATTTTTATATTGTTTCAACTGAGTGTTGATATAGTATGATAAGTTAAGGAGTGGGTCACGTTCTATTTGCCACAGTGTTCTATCTTTTGTGTTGTTATGTTTCATTCTTTTTATTTTTTACCTGTTGCACAAGATAGATAGTATCGTGGTTGTGTTTAGTAGCTAGGTTCTTTGGTGATTCGCATAATAATTGTTTTAAAGAACTTGGATATTTTCCAATTACTTCCAGCCATTGCCCGTATTCATATCATATCAATTTTATATATGAAGATCAATTATTCAGTATTCATGTGCGAATTAACAAATAATTTATTGGGAATTTAATCAATTTCCCTAAACCCATATGATTAAAATAGCCAATCAATATATCAAACAATAATATATGTGCGGAAATGTAAATAACACCAATAATTATTTAACGTCGTAAAACCTTCCAATGAGAAGGGAAAATCGACGGGGCAAACCTACAACTCCACTATCACCAAATAATAATAGGAATACAATGTTTATCCTCTCAAGATTATCGCCATAAATCAAGAGCTAATCATACACTACCACAATCACGCAACACCGTCAAGAACAATATTCTTAGACCACAAATAACTCATCTAACAACGCTAGATGAAATCCAGTAATAAACAATAAGAGATAAAGGAAAAATATCACCTAACTTCGTTCCAAGAATTAACTTGAAAAAACCATCACTTCAAGAAATCGAATGCACAATTCAACGTTCCAAACTCCTTTGCAAGCGGTACACAAAAAAGGTTGAATTCTCTTTCCAATTCCCCTCGATCTCCGTGCGTGAATTAGGTGAAATTGTCTCTGCTTATTTCGTTTCCCGCGCGTGACCCTTCTGCCTTTATCGTGTCCTTTTTCTCTGGTTTCGTGCCTTTTTTTTCCAGCCACCTACACGCATGCCTCAACATATATATATATATATATAGTGTCTTAAATCTAATCAAATTTGGCCTAGGATTTCGTGTTCCTCAAGGCTTCCAATTTTATTCAGCTAAATTACTTAAGTCATCCTCCAACTTTTGTCTTGTGTGTAAGTTAGGTATCATCATGGGCTGGACCCGCCCAACAATCTCCCCCTCCAGTCCATGAGGGAGGTATCTGACACTTCAAGTGTATCATTTGGAATGCATACAGGCATGACCGGCACAGAACTCAAGCTTCTACTTAGTAACAACCTTTGTCAACATATCAACAATGTTCTTATCAGTGTGAATCTTTTCCAACTGTAGAAGCTTCTCATTCATTAACTGCTTCATGAATCCAATGATACCTGACATCAATGTGTTTGGTGCGAGAATGATACATAGAGTTCTTACTCAACTCAATAGTACTCTGACTGTCACAATAAATAACGTACTCACTTTGCTTCAACTTGAGCTCCTCAAGAAACTTTTTCAACCATATCACCTCTTTTTCTACTTTAGTGATAGCAACATACTCAACCTCAGTTGTAAATAGAGCTACGCATTTTTGCAACTTAGATTGCCAAGAAACAGCTCCTCCTGCAAAAGTAAACAAGTACCCAGATGTCGATTTTCTGTTGTCAAGGTCACCTGCCATATCTGCATCTGTATACCCTGTCAAAGTTGACTGAGCTCCCCCAAAATCCAAACACAAATCAGAAGTTCCTCTGAGATACCGCATAATCCATTTTACTGCTTCCCAATGTTCCTTGCCCGAATTAGATAGAAATCTTCTTACCACACCAACTGCGTGTGCAATATCAGGATGAGTACAAATCATAGCAGACATCAAACTACCAACTGCTGAAGAATAAGGAATATCATCTATTTTCTTCTTTCCCTCATAGTCGAAGGACTGGATTTCTTGCTTAGTTTGAAATGAGCTCCAAGAGGTGAGCTAACTGATTAGCCCCTTTCATGCGGAACCTTTCAAGTACTCGCTCAATATAATGTCTCTGTGATAACCATAACTTCTTAGATTTTCTGTCTCGAACAATCTTCATACCCAAAATCTGTTTAGCTGACTCCAAATCTTTCATATCAAATGACTTATGCATGGAATCCTTCAATTTATGTATCAATCCTGCATCCTGGTCAATTATAAGCATGTCATCAACATAAAGCAGCAAAATAATAAATTTATCACCTGGAAAAGATCTGAAATAAACACAAGAATCTACAGTAGTTCTTGTGTATCCCTGACTCATCATAAAAGTATCAAACTTTTTATACCACTGTCTTGGTGCTTGCTTTAGGCTATACAAACTCTTTTTTAATTTGCATACAAGATGTTCTTTCCCCTTCTGTTCAAACCCTTCTGGCTGTGCCATATAAATCTCTTCCTCCAAATCACCATGAAGAAAGGCAGTCTTCACATCAAATTGTTCAATTTCCAAGTCCAAACTGACTGCTAAACCCAAAACAACTCTGATGGATGTCATCTTCACCACAGGGGAGAAAATCTCATCAAAATCAACACAGTGTCTCTGCCCAAAACCTTTCACAACCAAGCAAGCCTTATACTTCAATAAGTCATCATTGTTATCCTTTTTGATTTTGTACACCTATTTATTCCTCAAAGCCTTCCTACCCTTAGGAAGATTTACCAGCTCATAGTCGTCATTCTTCTTCAAAGAAGTTATCTAATCTACCATGGCTTTCATCGAGTGGGTTTTGTCTCTATGACTCTGAACCTCTAAATAACTTTCTAGTTCTCTATCCTCAGTAAGCAAAATATAATCAGACTCAGGATACCTGATAGATGGTATACGCCCTCTTGCAGATCTTCTTGATTCTCTAATTTCTTCTTCAATAGGAGTCTGCTCCTCCTGATCAATAATCTGCTCCTCATGATCAGTAGTCTGATCAACTAGAATATGATCAACTATTTCATCATCAATAGGAGCTACTTGACTACTAGTGCTAGACTGAGATGTTGAAGAATTATTAGGTATGATACTAGGAACAACTAAAGTCATCTACTTAAGTTGTTCGACTTTATCAAAGTCCTCAATAGTCTGATCTTCATAAAACACTGCATCAGACTTCTGACAAGCTGCCTTTTCTTTGAATCCCAAAACTTGTATCCAAACTGTTCATCACTGTAGCCAAGAAACACACAAGGAGTAGCTCTGTCATCAAGCTTCGATCTATGTTCCTTAGGTACGTGTATAAAGGCTTTACATCCAAACACATTCAGATAAGAGTATGAAACATCTCTGCCTGTCCAAACTCTTTCTGAAATATCAAAATCCAAAGAAACTAAGGGAGATCTATTAATCAAATAGCAAGCAGTCCGAACTGCTTCACCCCAAAATGTCTTAGGAAGCTTGGCCGTCTTCAACATGCATCTGCTTTGTCAAGAATGGTACGGTTCATTCTTTCTACCACACCATTATGTTGAGTAGTCCCTACTTCTGTAAATTCATGTCGAATCTCAAAATTTGAGCAATACTCTCTGAACCCATGTGAAGTGTATTCCCCACCATTATCTGTTCTGAGGCTTTTCAAACACTTCCCTGTTTCTCGTTCTACTATGTCATGAAACTGCTTAAAGCACTGGAGTACCTGATTCTTAGATTTCAGAAGATAGCTCCATCTATTTCCTAGAAGCATCATCAATAAATGTAACAAAATATTTGTTTCCACTCAAAGATGCTACATCACCAGGAGAACACACATCAAAATGTACAAGATCTAAAATATTCTCTTTTCTTTTAAACGTGCCAGAAAAGGAAACTCAAGTTTGCTTACCGAATAAACAATGTTCACATAGGTCTAGGGACATACCATTGGCTAAAGAGATAACTGTCTTCTTAGCCAGAACCTGCAAACATTGTTCACTCATATGCCCAAGCCTCTTATGAGATCGGAAGAGCGTCGAAGGATCTTCAACTGCATTTACCCCAGTCTTACAAGACTTTGCATAAGTCTTGTATTGCGTGCAACAAAGCTTTCCACTGGCAACGACTATAGATCCCTTTGATAACCTCCACTTCTGGTCACCAAAAGTACTGAAATACTCGATTTGGTCGAGAGTATTTATTGCAAGCAGATTAAACTGCATGTCAGGAATATGCCTTACATCCTTCAGAATTAAGATGTATCCCATATTTGTCTCCAAGTGAATGTCACCGATCCCCATAATTCTGGAATGTGAAGAGTTAGCCATGTTTGACTGGCCATAATCACCTGCTCTATATGTAGTAAGCAACTCAATATTTCTGCAAACATGGTATGAGGCACCACTGTCAACATGCCACTCAGTAAGAGGGTCTCCAACATGCAGACATTGACCTACTTCACAAGAGAGTACATCACTAGTCACCACACCTGCAGTATTTTCATCCTCTTTCTTCTGATTATTACCCTCATTCTGCTCTCTCAACTAAATTCTGCAATTTCTTTTATAATGACACTCTTTGCCGCAATGATAACAAGTCTTTTTATCTTTTGATTTAGACCTGCCTCTAGACTTGCTGTGACGCCTTTGCCCTTTGTTCTTGCTTCTTCTTCTGTGATCATCTGAAACAAAAGCCAATGTATTATCTGAACCCACATGCAAACCTGAAGATTTCCTCTTGATTTCCTCATTATGCATATTGTTCTTCACAGAATCCATGGATAACACACCATCGGAAGTAGAGTTACTTATTGTCACAACAAAAGTTTCCCAACTGTCTGGCAAAGAACTCAAAAGCAGTAATGCTTTCAATTCATCCTCGAGAGTCATTCCCATTGTCACCAGCTGATTCACAACATTCTGAAAATTATTCAAGTGCTCTCTCACACTCGTGCCGTCCTTATATTTCATGTTGACCAAGTCTCTGATTAGAAAGGACTTTCTCGCTGCAGTTTTCTTCTCAAACATGGACTCCAATTTAGTCCACAATTTATTTGCATCTATCTCCTATGCCACATGATGAAAACACTATTATCCACCCACTGCCTTATCATCCCAATAGTTTTCCTGTGTAATTTCTGTCAATCCCTATTTTCCATATCTTCCGGTTTAAAATCATCACCATCAATAGGATCATGCAAATCCTTACAGTAAAAGATATCCTCCATCCTAGGTTTTCATGTCACCCAATTGTGATTGGTAAGCCTGATCATAGCATTACCAACTGGGTCATCCATTTTAATCTACACAATTGAACCCGGCTCTGATACTACTGTTGGAAATTTAATCAATTTCCCTAAACCCATGTGATTAAAATAGACAATCAATATATCAAACAATAATATATGTGCGGAAATATAAATAACACCAAGAATTATTTAACGTCATAAAACCCTCCAATGAGAAGGAAAAATCGACGGGGCAAACCTACAACTCCACTATCACCAAATAATAATGGGAATACAATGTTTATCCTCTCAAGATTATCGCCCTAAATCAAGAGGTAATCATACACTACCACAATCACGCAACACTGTCAAGAAAAATATTCTTGGCACCACAAATAACTCATCTAACAACAATAGATGAAATCCAGTAATCAACAATAAGAGATAAAGGAAAAATATCACCTAACTCCGTTCCAAGAATTAACTTGAAGAAACCACCACTTCAAGAAATCGAATACACAATTCAACGTTCCAAACTCCTTTGCAAGCGGTACACAAAAAATGTTGAATTCTCTTTCCAATTCCCCTCCATCTCCGTGCGTGAATTAGGTGAAATCGTGTCTCTGCTTTTTTCGTTTCCCGTGCGTGACCTTTCTGCCTTTATCGTTTCCTTTTTCTCTGGTTTCGTGCCTTTTTTTTCCAGCCATCTACAGCATGCCTCAACATATATATATAGTGCCTTAAATCTAATCCAATTTGGCCTAGGATTTCGTGTCCTCAAGGCTTCCAATTTTATTCAGCCAAATTACTTAATTCATCTTCTAACTTTTGTCTTGTGTTTAAGTTAGGTATCATCATGGGCTAGACCCGCCCAACGTAATTAACGTCTAAACTCAAGGCATTCTTTCGAGAGTCAACGAGTTTTTAAGACTGTTATTACACCTTTTGTGTTTATTACGCTTCTGCCTAAGTCAAAGTGAGGCGCTTAGGTGAACATCACTCACATGGGCTGTGTGAGTAGCGCTCACTTGAGCATGGCGCACGGGTGAGTTTTCCACATCTGAGTCATATGAGTATTTGTTATTGCTCTCCCTCCCCTTTCACAGCAATATCAAAGGATTTAGACAAAAAATTCACTTTACATTAATTAATTTCCAAAGTCCAAACATTACCCAGTTTTTGAGTATACTATATCAAGCTTCCAACTCTCAACATCACCACATTGACAATATAGCCAGGAGAAAAATGTGCATTCAGTAAATCCAAAATCTTTAGATTCATTG
>CAVNYN010287806.1:0-57234 GCA_963692815.1 Nyctanthes arbor-tristis | reverse complement strand
TTGAAAGATGCTGAGTGATCATCAACAAAGTCGAGCTCAAGACTATAAATTGAGTGCTTATTGGGAGGCAACTCAATTTTCTAACTCTTTTCTTTTATTTAATTATTTTTGGTGCATTTAAAAGTTATTTTCACATTATTTTTCTTTACCTTTAATTGTGTTTTTTTAGGCAGGTAGCATGTCATATCTAGTATTTTACGTTTATGTATTAAAAAAAAAAAAGACGCAGACTGCGGCAGACCGCGGTATGCAAACCCGTGGCTATGAAATTTTTCTGCTGCCCGCGGCTTGCAGCGGCCTAGCTGCGGGCGGGGTTGGTTTTAAAATACTGACTCCCTTCATTCTTGTGCACGCCTAAAACCCTCTTGTTTACCTATTCTCATCACTTCAATCCTTCAAATACACCAAAACCCGACTCTTGCACTTGTTATTTATTTGTTCACATCAAAATTTAAGGATTTGTTTGCTTGATTTGTGCATTACATAGGTATGTGAACACCCCTATGAATTTTTGAACTTGATATATGGTATGCTTCTATCTACATAGCATTGTAGGATGCTTAATGGGTTAAGAATGTTCCATAGATATTGATTTCACTTGTTGTTTGTTGATGAAATCTTCCATGGGTACTATGAATCTCATGAACCTTGAATTTTTCTTATGTCAATTTTTGCACCCCATGTGTTTGACGAATTGCCTCAACCAAATTGTTCATTGATTTCACTTTTATGACTTAAGATATTAACTTGCTAAGTTTGGGGGATTTTTTTTATATGCTTTGAATATCAAAACAAAAGGTGAATGGCTAACCATTATGTTGACATTTTGAATAGCTTGGAGTTTTAATATTATGGAATATTGTTATATGTTTAAGGTATTCATTACATTCAATCCTTGATATTATTTGATTCTTAATGTCACATACAATAATGTTTACTTACAGGTTGTGACAATGCCACCAAAAACAAGAACGAGCAAAGGAAAAGCTGTGGCCGAGAGCTCTAATGCTTCCAAAAGGCCAAGGGTGGAACGAAATTATCAAGCATTCACCGATGATGAAACAAGGCGTAGGTATGATGTTTTTAAGGATGCTGACTTCATTCACGAACGAGCAGTGGATATCCAAGCCTTAAGGAATGTGGGGGTTGGGAATCTCATTAATACAAAAGGATGGAATAGGTTTCTGATCAATACACCTCATAAAGTCTTCCCGGCCATTGTTCACGAATTCTATGCCAACTTTAATGCCACTATTGAGGATGAGGACAATGAGTATCGGTTTCACACTTATGTTAGGGGCGTGTGGGTTCCCTTCAGCCTGGATGTTATTGCAGACTACTATGGGATACCTCGCGGGACATCAGAGTTGCCGGTCATACCTGACTGGAATATTGTGATCCATGACAGTTTTAATGATAAGTCTCCAAAGACATGGCCATCCAACAACAGGGTTACC
The DNA here is from genome assembly GCA_963692815.1 of Nyctanthes arbor-tristis. Lineage (NCBI taxonomy): Eukaryota > Viridiplantae > Streptophyta > Magnoliopsida > Lamiales > Oleaceae > Nyctanthes > Nyctanthes arbor-tristis. The sequence continues at coordinate 55,777 of CAVNYN010287806.1, read as the reverse complement.
CCCAGTGTGCTCAATGCAAAATATAGGCTCTTCTATCTTGTCCTATGCAACAATATTCTTCCAACATCCAATACGATGGATATCTATAGCAACAAGCTCCACTTACTTTATGCCTTCGCACAGGGACACGGTTTGGATTTTGCAGGAATGATATTTCACAAAGTGAGGGAAATAGCCAAGAAGACTACAAAAGTCCGGTTGGTGTGCCCTTCTTTAATCTCGGGGCTTTGCAAGCTGGCTCATGTGCATATGCTTCCATCAGAAGGAGAAAAAACTACAGCCAGTGCTCTAAATCTTCGCAGTTTGCGCCAGTCAAACGTCTATTATGTTAAAATCCATAATAGACAGCATTTAAGTGAAGAAGAAGAAGAGCAAGATGAAATTGAAGAAGTGGAAGCTGGGGGATCAGAGGAGGAAGACGTGTGCTCTTCCGATCTGGATCCACAACAACTAATGCAGCCACCACCGAGACGTCGAATAGGTGGTGTGAACTTTGGTCCAGTCCTTAAGTCTTTGTAGGCACAGATGATAGTAGACAGGGAGTTTCACGAGCAACAGTACTAAAGGCTTTATGCGGAACAGCAAACCATTATTGAGATGATACATGCTGACCAAGAGGAGCAAAGAAGAGTGCATCAAGAGGTAATGGATATGTTTGCGCGCCTTATGCAACTACAACCACCGCCACCCCCTCCGGAGACGTGAGTTTCCGTCAGAATCAACATTGATCCAAATAGGCTTTAACGGGTAATATCCTTCTTTTGTTTTTCGTTACATTGGGGCAATGTAAGAATTTAAGTTTGGAGGAATGTAACCATATTCACTTAAGTCTATTGTTAATGTGTGATGTGTGATTCATTGTTTTATAGTATTAGTATCTTATTGTCGTTGATATCTGTGTTAAAAAAAAAAAAGAAGAATTAGTCAGAAGAATTTTGACTATGCTTTTCAGTTTTTTCGTTTTGCCTTGCCGGCTATTTTGATTGAAATTACATAGAACTTGTGTTGTTTGTGATTTGTGACGGGACATTGCTATATGAATTAAATTTGGTGAAAATTAGCTTGTCTATGTTTGACTCGTTCTTTATTTGGCTTAAGTCACCATAATCAACACTTTAGTCGGGTGAATGATTTAGAGAATAGTCAAAATGGAGAATTAGAATACCTTACCCTTAATTGTTCTTGGTTGTAAATCCTAATTGAGTTTAAGTTTTGGGGAGATTGAGCCTTGAGGATGCTAGTAAGGTTGGTGTGGATTTCGTGCATGTTGAAAATTTGTGTGGAGCGTCTTCGGCTGACCAATTGAAACTAGGCAATGACTAGATGCTGGTGATCTCATCCCTACTTTCGAGCCTTGCACATATTAGGCTAAAAAAAAAAAAACTAATGTCTTCTATGTGTCTTTACTACTCTTCGAAGTCTGTGTGACTCGAGCAATTAAGTCCTTAGGGGTCTTTCAAACCTGGTGCCCTAGGTCAACTGAACCGGGAGTCATCAGCCCAAAGCTCGCTAAAGGGTCATATAGAAAGTCCAGTGAAGAGGTAGGTTGCACATAAGACATATGAGGCTATGAAAAAAAAGAGAAAAATCTTAATAAAAAAAAAGAGTAAAAAAATAAAAAAAAGCGCCAGAGAAAGATTCTGGCTTGTGAAAAAAAAGTTTGAATGGTAGAAGAATAACTGCAAGGCCATGCTTCAATTTATGGGGATGTAGATTGCTAGTAGGTTTGACTGCCTGGTGGATAGTGGGAAAGTCGGGGCCCTAAAAAATTGGGAGAATCCACATTGACTAAGCTAGTATTTTTGTGGTAAGATCTAAACCAACTTGATACTTCCTTGAACGACGAAAGATTTAAACCTTTAAGCATATATCCCTATGAAAAAAAGAGGAAGTGAGAAGGAAAAATAATAAGTTTGGAGGGACGTATGCCTTTCACGAGAGGGTGAGAATATATTTGACTATTTCGGTTTGGGAAAGCCTGACCAAAGTGTGTGATGGTGGGTGTGATTATGCACATTCTCTAGTCAAGCATTGGATGAGTTCACTGTTGGTGGCAATGTTCTGTGACAGTCATGAATGACATAGGGTAGGATATTGGCAAGTTTTTATTTTATGTTATGTGTTTAATTTTATTTTGTGTTTTTAATGTAATTGGGTAAACTTCTTGCTTGGGACGATCAAGGGTTAAGTTTAGGGGAGTTTGATAAGTGTATTTTATATACAAAAATACTTCTCTTAACTTATGCAATTTTATATGAAACCGAACAGATTTCTACCTAATTTGTGTGGATATGGTTCATACAGGTGAAAAGCTCAAATTGGAGTGATACAAGGAAAAAGAATGATTTTTGAACCAAATTGAGACTTTACATTCAAGAAATAGCCTCGAAGTAGGATTGTTTGAGAGTTCGGGGTGAGAAGATCATATGTGATGTGTTTAAAGAGAGAGGGGACCTTTATGCAGACTCCAAGTAGTTTAGGGACGTGTTTAAAAGAAGGGAAAAACCGAAAAGGACTGTTGCCTCAAGAAAAACTCAAAGCAGCGACTAAACTGCACGCCACGGAAGTAGGCCGTGGGCAGGCCGCGACAAGCATACCCGCGGCCACCCGTGGGCTTGGCTGAACCTGCGGCCTGTATCGGGAGACGCCGTTTACTGGTTTTCGGGCTCTTTTTGACACATTCTAGGGTTCTAAGGCCTCACCAACTATAAAAAAAACAAAAACCCTTCGGTAAAAGGGGAGACTCATTATTGAAACTCATTCTTGAGGGCTTGGAGATTGAAGTCGGGGTTCACATGAAGATTGAAGAACATAGTTCTTCGTTTGGTGCAAATGTATTCTTCATTATTCTTCATCTTTTCTTTGCTAGAATTTGGTGATGTATTCAAACCCTATGAATGCTTATGTTATGAATTCCTTTATTATGCGTAACTAATTTTCCTTGTTGAGACAATCGATGAAGCAATAGACATGTTTTAATTGTGTTAATCCCATTCATGACTCTAATTGTTATTGTGTGCTTATTTTCTATTGTGATATGTAATTCCCTTTTATGAGCCTGATCAGCTTGTAATTGTGTTAGTGAATTCGTGAGGAAATCGAGAGGTAAGTCACCAATTTAGCACTTCAATAGAAAACATAAATTGCATAGAAGATAGAGATATACTTTTATAATTTGTGTGACTACAAAAATGGTTTCTTGTTAATTAATTTACTCAACTAGGTTGAAATTCACATAGGGATATAGTGGGATTACTTGGTTGGGTAGATTTGAATTTGCTCGAGAGAGGTTTTCAATTAAACTTGTAAAACTGGTTGTGAGCAGGTGATGGTGAATTGTCATGAGTGGGATTACATAATTGGAATGCCTGTTTATTGTGGATTCGTGAGTCTCAACACTTTCATTCATATATTTTCTAATCTATAAATTTGAGTTCCTTCTTAGACTAAAATAGATAGAGCATTTAATTATTAGTTTAAACAACCTCATTATTCTTTTGCAAACTCTTAATTTCTTTATTCAATTGGTGTGAAATTGACTCAAGTGAAACATGTGACAACTTTCCCTGTGGGATCGACATCCGAGACTCATCTAGTCCTATACTACTTGAACGATATCGTGTACTTGCAATTTCGCCTATCACATATCTAGCATTCTATTACGATTTAATGTATAAATTCTATGGAGACTATCATGAGCAAAGTGATTACCCATATGCACACTTAACTCTACAATGGAGCGAGCATGTAAATTCTCTGTGGAATGGTGGAGTGCAACATAATAGAACCTCTCAAGATATCAATTCTCCAAATACTTTACAAATAGATAAAGTGACAAAAACCTCCATCATAATAGAAGAACATGAGAAAGATAAGGAAGCGGTCTTAGAAAAGAAAGCTCCAAAAATCACTTTTGAAGATGGGGCAATTGTCAGGCAATCCTCTAATTTCAAGTGTTTGAAAATTGATTTTGTGATCCCATCTAATGAGAAGGTTGAAGTTTTCATAGTACAATTTGAGATCATTGGAGATGCCCGTCCATATTTACATGAAAAGAGCACCATAAATTTTTGGGAAAAGTCGGAAGATGAGCAAAAAATCAATCTTGGCAAGCTAGGCAGAGCATCAAAAGATCTATTTAGAGTTCACTAAAAATTGTTTCTTATGGTCAAGCTCTAGATTGTAAATAAAGCACTGAATAGGAGGCAACACCCATTGTTTTATTTTATTGCATTGCATTGTACGTAGATTCTAGGGCATGCATTAGAAATTAGGACACGTTTCATTTATCTCGTTTATATTTAAATTTTAATTGCTAGGCATCACGGTTGTCTTATTCTTTTCATTATTTTGATAGGTTTTTTCTCTACTATTAGAGTTTAGACGAGCCACACTGGTCCTACTCCATCTGTCTCACCAGACCACAATCTAGACTCATCATCAGCCATACTCCCAGGGAGTTCCTAAAACCCTTTCTCTTGATTTTTGTTCTTTTGTATCTACATTGGGAAAATGTAGAATTTGAATGTGGGGGAACGATTATATGTGATTTATTTTACTTGGCTAATGTATATTTTAGCTATCTCTTAGTTGTACTTAACTTGCGTATTGATCAAATTGTGTTAGTTGCAAAATGATAGTTCATAAAAAAAGAAATAAATAAATTTAGTTGTTTCTATGTTAAGTAAAAAAAATTATATATGATTATTTTGTGTTGTGTTTGAATAAAAGATTGTGTTTTGTGTACACGTGAGAAAGCAACTCATGATCCTAAAGTACTGGATTTAACTGGCTTATAGCTTTGGGAATTAGAATCTTAGGCAATGGTAGAGAAAAAAATTGGAAAATAGATTTGCATTGCTCTTCCGATCTGAGATTCATAACACGATTGAATTAGTAAACTCGCACCTTCTTTTTATTTGCTTTGTTTGGAATTGGTTATCGCTGGTTTAGGTTGACAAATTTAACCAGGTGAGATTTTGAGCCTTAGACTGGCATATCTTATTTAGTTTCACTTTCTTTGTTCATCTGTGATGTTTGTCCAAGGGTTTGCTTCTCTATATTTTTTCTTTTTCTTTTTTTTTTTTTTTGAGGCTGTATTGCTACGTGCATTGCATGAATATGATTAAGGCACTATTTCTTTCTTGCTTAACCACTTTACTCAAAAAAGCTTACCTTATCAATTAATTATCTTTTTGCATAACTCCTTTGAGCCTAATAGCCTGATTTTTTCTTCATACACCTTAACACTAGCTTTGACCAAAAAATTATGTATATCCTTATGGACTAGTGGATTGTTGATTGATTTTGTTGGTTGGGGTAGATAAAAAGTAAGTGTGGGGGAGTAGAATGTTATTGATGAGGTGATGAGTTCAATTTGACGATGTATAGGCAGTTGTGCTTTGAGATGAAGAGAAGAGAAAAAAAAAAAAGAAAAAGAAAGAGAGTTGATGAATGAATGAAAAAAAATGGGGGAATGAGTTTATGAGAAAAATGAATGACTTGCAAGGAAAGTTGATGAATAAAAAAAAAAGATGAAAAAAAGGAAAAAGTGACAAGAGAAAAGGAGATTTAAAAAAAAAAAAAAAACTCTTATGATTGTGCAAGAAGGAAAAAAAGAGTTGAGATAAAAGGGCGGTCTCCTTTTAAAATAAAGGGTTGAACCACTTATGGAGATTGGGATGTGTTCTTATTGTATAAGTGATGTTGGAAGTTTTGAAAGAACGAGAGGAGTAGTAGTTTCACTTGGGATAGGCACTTAATGTAAATTTTGTGTAACACTAGTTCGAATGGTTTGTTAGCCTTATTTTCTAAATTTTTCCTATCTAAACACTTAGCCCCATTACAAACCTTTAAAGACCTTTTGATTTGTGTCATTCATATGCACCTAAGTGGTGGAGAATGAGAAATCCTGCAAGCCTATAATAGAACTCTCTTGTGGATAGAATTTTGAGTGTAAACACTTAACCTTTAAAGACTTGAGCGAAGAGTAAACTTATCTGTGAGAATAGGCCTGTCCGAGTTATGCCATTTAAGGTAAAAACATGTTTCATGATTCTAATGGTTGCTTGAGGGCACTTGTTCATGACATTTTTGGTGTTTCAAAAGATTAATCTGCACTTGTGAAAAAAAAAAAAAAAAAAAAAGAGAGAAGAAAAATTTTCAAAACTCTTACATTGCTCTGGAGACTTTTTATTAAGCAGACTTGCTTTGAATTAATTAAAAAAGGAGAATTGTGAATTGTTGTCTCATGTGCGATGTATGTTAAAGTATTTGTCCTTATTTTGTGTTTTTGTTTTGTTTGTTGTTTGAGGACGAACAACAATCTAAGTTTGGGGGAATTAGATAGGTATTGATTTGTGGTGTTTATATCCCCTATATGTGTTGTTAATTATGTGATATTGTGTTTAAAAGTTTGTATTTACTTTTAATTTGCAAAATTGTAGGTCAAAGTCTAAGAGGAACTCAAGCGGGACGGTTTTGGATTAATTTTGCAGGAATTATGAAGTTTGGGGACCAAAAAGAGCATGGTGGGAAGTCGAAGGATGAAAAGAGCTCGTACAGAAAGGCATGCAGCCGCATGACCAATCCATGCGGCTACATGCGTGCACATAATGCACCTGAGAGTTTATACGGCTAGGAATGTAGCCATGCGGCCGATCTTTCATAGGGCATTAGAAAAGTACGGCGGCATGCATAGTCCCATGCGGCCCCACGGCCTATTTTCAGGAAATTTTCATATTTTTCTATTTTCATTAGGATTTTCTATGGCGAACTTTGCGCACGATTTCTGGTCTTTTCTTACGTTTTGTTAGACAGATCGGTAGGGGTCTAGCCTAAGACATAAGGGGGAGTTGCATAATACTAAAAACACCATGGAAAGGGGAGAGAAAAGCACAAGACCTTTGGAGGCTTGGAAATCAAGTTTGAGATTCAAGAAGGAGACGTTTGATGCAAGAGTTCTTCATCTTATTCAACATCTAGTTACCAGGGTTATGCGCTTTATTTTATTTGTGCTTTTTATTCATGATGTGTAACTGATTTAAAGTTAGGATAAACGATGCAACCTAGTTGGGACTATAATCGTGTTTTTCATGCTTAATTTATGCAATTAATTTGTATGTTAAATTCTCATTGGTATATTGTTTTGTCTTCATCTCTTTGGCCAATAGATGAATGAATCTAAGGACTTTTGTTGTACTCGAAAGAGGAATATCTAAGTTAGCTTATGCAATAAGAATTATTAATTTAGAGAAGATAAAGAGATTTACTTCTGGTTAGTGCAATCATTGTAGATTGAACTTCAGGGAGGCTTACATGAATTTTTTGTTGATTAATGCACCTAAGAGGGTTGATGGCGCGCTCACTTAGAGATAGGTGAAAGGGCCTAATTAAGAAGGATTAACTAGCTTCGAAATGAGTAGTTAGTTAATTTCGTGAAATTCAGTCAGTAACATATAGATTAATTGTCGCAAGATTAGATGGTCCAATTATGGTGAAATCGTAAGTCCTAACACATATCCATCATATATTTCCCTCTAAATCATTGTATATAGTTTATTTTCTTAATTTTATTTACTTGTTTATTTATTCTCGTCTCAAATGCAAATTAATTGATCATTCAAATAAAGTAAAAACTAATAATTTTGGTACTCAATCCGATCATCGTGGAAACGATAACTCAGACTCATTGTCTACTATATTGCTTGTTTGACCCGTATACTTGTGGTTTTCACTCATATTTTAACTTACATCTTTTTTTTTTTTTTAATCAATGGCTCAAAAACTGATCATGTTGAATGCTTTTGACAAATGAACATGACATGTACAATGCAATTGAAAGTAAATGGTGCCTTCCAAACGTGACACTAGACCACTCTCAGATTGTATGGGTTGAGCTGGTTCTGCCTGATATACAGTAACACAGGTTTGATTTACTCCTCAGGTTCTTTTTCTATTCATGTTTTGGTCTGGTTCTGTTTGCTTATGACTAAGTCTTGTGTGTCTCATCATTGTTTTTTCTTTGTTAATTGCGTTTTCCCTTTTTTTTGGGGGTAAGATATCTAACAAAGATAATGCCTTTTTTTAATGGATTATTGTAATCGTGCCTTATGTATAACGTGTGATTACATCGTTAATTCCAATTCTTCTGTTAACTTCAAGCCTGCCTTATGTAAGTAATACATAGATTAATCATATTTATGCATCGATATATTCTTTAACTATGAAAATAAACTAAATCTTTGCTCTTACAGCTCTACAATTAAAGCTGATTTAATTAACAAAAAAAAAAAAGCATATCACAGAATTTGTCGCATGTGGATCCTCTAAGAACTTTTTAGGCTTTTATTATTGGATATCAATATGGGCTTCTTAGTTCTGCTTTTGAGTGTTACTTAAAGGTTAATCTTTAACAGGATAGTATGCTAAAGTGTATTGTATGGTGAAAAGTCTATTGTCAGTCATCCTCTTACTTGAATGGCTGCAGGTTTTTTATACTAATAAGTACGTGGGTACAAATGCAAGGGAAATTATCTTCTACTATAATTATATTTAATTTTTTACACACGTTTATTGTAGTGGAAGTAAAATAGAATCTTCATTTAGTTGTTTTTCATTCTTTTTATGTTCCAGCTAATACCAGGTGATGTAATTTCAATTCTTGATGTTGAGTTCAAAGTGCACAATCATGGACAATTTCATTCTTCAGGTTATCATATTTTTTCTATTATTTTAATTTGCCTTTCTATATTTCATGCTACTATAAATTGCTTTATAATGTTTTCTCTCACAGCGACTACAATGAGGTGGAGCCATTTTCTTTCTGATTTTGCTTAGCTATTTCCAAGGCATATTGAGATTAGTCGGCACATCTTGTGGCGTAGCCAGTTGGATGGTGTTGATCTTTCTTGCAACGGGGTGATTTGCAGCCATTGTATTTTTTCTTTTTGTTTGGCTTCTGGTGATAAATCTGAGGTTATTCCCAAAAAATAAAAGACATTGCATATATTTTTTAGTGGGATTAATATATAACTTTTGGTGTTGTGGCGACGTATTCATTGCATTTGGTGTATTTAGAGTCAATAAAGATATTGAATATTAAGAAATTTAATAAGAGTAATGATACGAGCCAAGGTGGGAGCACTCAAATAGATCCACTTCATGTGCCCGTTGAACCAATCACAAGAGCAAGAGCTAATAAAATCAAAGATGCTATGATGGAATTAGTCCAAGATTTGAGACATCATATTTATCCAATGGGTTCGAAAGGATTAGAGCGTGACTTGAGCAAACAAGAATCAAATGAGATGAACTTAATTCAAGTCCGGACCGAGTTTGCAAACAATCTGGAGATCAGGGACTAAATTGGTCGAAGATCAAACTTGCAAGGCTGAAAATGCAAAAAGGGAAAGTCGCAGAACCGTGCGGCCGCACAGCATTTCCATGCGGCCGCACGGGAAGGCTGAATTTCAGATTTCTAGGGCAGAAACGTCGGGGCAGGCACCCTGAAATTCCGTGCACCCGCATAGCGTGCTTAATCACGAATTTGTGTGTCCAACCATATTTTCCTTTAAATTTTATTTCTTTTCTTGGTCTTTTATTGTTCCCAAAGACTACTTAGGGTTCCTAGATGCTATATTAACAAGTCCATTCCATTGTAAACACTCATTCAACAATCTTGTGAGTTTAATATCATTTTGAGGAAATTTTCTCTCAATCGTCTCATTCGATTTTTGAACGATCCTTATCCGAACTTATCAGTTCCGAGTTCCGTATCTTCGGGGGTGGTAGGTTTAATATACCAATCATTTTCAAGTCGAGAATCGCGTTGGTCATTAGGGATTCCAAATCATAACCGGTAATTGGCTTTTCTGGGTTGATCTCCAATCTCGTGTGGGTTCTTTTGGCGTAGTTCCATCGCGGGTTCGCATCAGTTGGTATTAGAGCCTAGTTTCCAAAGCCCTCACTAATGCATACAACTTCTTGACATATGTTGGATAGCTAAGTGTCGCACCGTTGAGCTTTTCATTAAAGAATGCGATTGGCTTCCTTTCCTGTGTTAAAACAGTACCCACACCGATTCCCGATGCATCACATTCAATTTCAAAAGTTTTATAGAAAAATCCGGCAAAGCTAAAACAGGAGCAGAACACAACTTTTCTTTTATAGGTTGGAACGCAAGATCTTGTTCACTACCCCATTTAAATCCTACCGATTTCTTGATTATCTCAGTTAATGGTGCTGCTGACGTATTGAAATCCTTAACAAACCTACAGTAAAAGCTAGAAAGTCCATGAAAGCTCCTAACTTCAGTTATGCTCTTAGGGGTTGGCCAATCTTTAACCGCCTTGATTTTATCCCATTAGCACTAACCACGTAACCAAGAAACACAATTTTGTCCAAACAAAAATGACTTTTATCAGGATTAGCATACAACCTTTCTTTTCTTAGAACCTCAAACAAGCTCTTAAGATGTTTAACATGATTGTCTAAATCCCTGCTGTAAATCAGAATATCATCAAAATACACCACCACAAATTTTCTAATGAAAACATATAAAACATGATTCATTAAATGCATAAATGTACTAAGTGCATTTGTAAGACCAAACGGCATAACTAACCAGTCATAGACATGCCATATTTAGTTTTAAAAGCAGTTTTCCATTAATCTCTTTCTTTCATGCGAATTTGATGATAGCCACTTTTTAAGTCAATTTTGCTAAAAATCTTAGCACCATAAAATTCATCAAACATATCATCTAGCCTAGGAATTGGATGACGATACTTTACCGTGATGTTGTTTGTAGCACGACAATCTATGCACATCCTCCAAGTCCCATCCTTCTTAGGAACAAGTAAAACTAGGACTGCACAAGGGCTCATGTGTTCCCTAACATAACCCTTACTCAAGAGTTTCTCCACTTGCCTTTGCAACTCCTTTGTCTCCTCTGGGTTACTTCAGTAAGCGGGTTGGTTTGGAATCACGGTACCAGGAACAAAGTCAATTTAGTGCTCGATTCCCCTAATTGGTGGCAATCCACTTGGTAGTTCCTCTAGTAAGATATCTTCAAATTCCTGCAAAAGAGAAATAACTGAAGAGGGGAGGGAAGAGTTAGAATCATCAAGAACAAGGCATGACTCTTTGTACACCAACAAAAAAAGCTGTTGGTTCTCAGAAAGTGCCCTCGAGATCTCTCTTTTTTACAAAGAAACATTTTTTTTCTTACGCTCTCTACTCTTTTCACTCAGCTCTCCTTTTGCGTTTTCATTGCCACTCATTTTTCCCCTCGAACTCTCTTTTTCTTTCTATCTCATTTTTCCACTCGATTTTGAGGTCTCACTTTCTTTTCCTTTCTCTCTTATTTTTCTCTCTTTCTCTTCAACCCCACTTTTTAATTTTATTTGAATTGCAAAAACTTGCTATGGAGTCAAAGAAGCAAGTGTAACCGGTTTTCCATCCACCTTGAAGCTATACCTATTTTTGTACCCACTAGTTCTATGCGGGAGTGGTTAGTTAGAGAGGCCCATAGTGGGGGGATTGATGGGTAATTTTGGCATTCAAAAGACTTCCGATGTACTTCAAGAACTGATTTAATTGGCCTAAATTGAGACGGGATGTGGAGAGAATTTGTGGAAATTGCATAACCAAGTCTAGGGTGTTACCTCAAGGTTTATACACACCTTTACCGGTGCCTAATGAGCCTTGAGTGGATATATCTATGGATTTTATTTTGGGTTTACCTAGAACTAAAAGTGGTAAAGATTCAATATTTGTAGTGGTTGATAGGTTTAGTAAAATGGCTCATTTTACAGCTTATCACAAAATGGATGATGCTACACATATAGCGAATCTTTTTTTAGGGAAATAGTGCGGCTTCATGGGATTCCTAAGAGTATTGTTTCAAATAGGAATGTGAAGTTTCTTAGCTATTTTTGGAAGATTTTGTGGGGTAAGTTAGGAACCAAACTATTATTCTCTACTACTTGTCACCCACAAACCGATGGTTAAACCGAGGTAGTGAATAGGACTTTGACTCAATTATTGTGCACTATTATCGAGAAGAATTTATAAAATTGGGAGGAGTGTTTGCCTTTTGTTGAATTTCTGTATAATCATACTGTTAATTCTTCTACTGCTTTCTCCCCTTCTGAGATTGTTTATAGATTTAACCCTTTGCCTCCGTTGGATTTGATTCCTCTACCTGTGGATGAAAGGGCTAGTTTAGACGGTAAGAGAAAGGCAGAGCTGGTAAAATCGCTTCACAAGAAGGTGAAATCACAAGTTGAGAAACGAAATGAACAATATGCTTCTAAGGCAAACAGAGGCAGGGAAAATGTGACATTTGAACCTGGCGATTGGGTTTGGCTTCACTTGAGGAAGGAAAGAGATCTAAGAAAAGGCATTCCAAGTTACAACCAAGAGGAGACGGTCCCTTTCAAGTCATCGCAAAGATTAATGATAATGCATTTAATTTGGATCTTCCTAGTGAGTATAATGTTTCCGCTACTTTCAATATTAGTGATCTCGTTCCATTTGGTGCAAGTGGTGATTCATGGGCGAATCTTTCTGAAGAGGGAGGGGATGATACGAGCCAAGGTGGGAGTACTCAAATAGATCCACTTCATATGCCCATTGGACCAATCACAAGAGCGAATGAAATCAAAGATGTTATGGTGGGATTGGTCATAGATTTGAGACATCATATTAATCTAATGGGTTTGAAAGGATTAGAGCATGAGTTGAGCAAAGGAGAATCAAAGAAGATGAACTAAATTCAAGTCCTGACCGAGTCTGCAAGCAACCTAGAGATCAGGGACTAAATTGGTTGAAGATCAAACTTGTAAGGCCGAAAATGCAGAAAGGGAAGTCGTAGAACCATGCAACCACATCGATCTTTTCCATGCGGCCGCACGGGAAGGCTGAATTTTGGATTTCTGGGGTAGAAACGTCGGGGCGGTTGCCCTGAAATTCCTTGCGCCGGCCCAGCGTGTTTACTCTCGTATTTGTGTGTCCAGCCATATTTTCCTTTTAATTTTATTTCTTTTCTTGGTCTTTTATTGTTCCCAAAGACTAGTCAGGGTTCCTAGATGCTATATTAACAAGTCCATTCCATTGTAAACACTCATTCAACAATCTTGTGAGTTTAATATCATTGTGAGGAAATTTTCTCTCAATCGTCTCGTTTGAATTTTGAACGATCTGAACTTATCAAAGAGCGTGATTAAATTTTTGTGGCATTAACACCACTATCGGTTCCAGGTTCCGCATCTTCGGGGGTGGTTGAATTAATATACCAATCGTTTTCAAGTCGAGAATCACGTGGGTTGTTAGGGATTCCAAACCACAACTGGGTAATTGGCTTTTCTGGGTTGATCTCCAATCTCGTGTGGGTTCCTTTGGTGTAGTTCCATCGCGGGTTCGCATCATGTAATGAATGTAGAATTTGGTTGTGTTTTCGGACAGAGATCATGAAGATTATTAGTTGTTTTATTTCTTTTATTTGCAGTTGTTTGACTTAGTAAAACGATACTTAAAAAAGAAGACAGTCCATTTAGGATAAAGGGAGCTTGTGATTTTGTTTGTACAAAAGATTATCATTTTCACTGTAATCTCAATTCAATAGATCCTTGAATCTTCTGTCTATTAATTTTTAGAGGTATCAGCAACGATTTATGGTCTTTGTGATCATGGTCAACATTAGCTCCTGCGTGATTTTTTATTCGATTTTGTGGCGTAGAAGTGGCCTTTTAATTTTCATGTGTTCAAACTTCTACATTTGTAGTTTGATATTGTGAAAATCATAATGGGCTTATGATTTAGATAGTTAAGGATATTGATGATTTACCATTGATATGCTTAAATTTAGTTGTTAAAGAATGAGCGTATCATAGTGTATACCGCCATGATATGCTTAAATTTAGTCGTATCCTAAGATAATAAAATAATTACCAGGATGACATTTTCTCATTTGACATAGGATGCTTTACTTTTCAGGATTCTTTCGTTTGAATTGGATATTTGTTAGTAAGTGTTACATGTGTTACGTTGGGGGGAGAATTAACAATATCATTCCAATCCTACACTAAAATACAAGTGTGTTCGGTCAAACCTTTTGTGAACAATGTCACATAAACCCTAATCCCACGTTGAAACATCAAGAATTAAAATCTTGAGAAGCAGAAGTGTACCTGAATCTAAAGACATAGTTAATCGTCTAGAGCTGTATGGTTGGCCTTCCAGATCAACACGCTTTCTTTGGGTTTTCTTTCTGAAGATGGGATGTCAAACAGAATAGAATTTCTTAAACGTGTGATCCAGGGCCCATAACCGATGCATATATAGATAACGGCGCGTCATCCCTAGGGTTTCATTATTTCAGCTCATCATTGAAATAAAAGCTCATTAGATCGCTACACGTTAAATGCTTACACCCTGTCAGTTAAATTAAAGCCCAAATTACTAAAATCTTATTAGATCACTTTAAACAGGCTTAACCTTATAAGACAGCCCACAACACATAATTATTTACATATAAGCATAAAATTGGTTTAAAGATCCAACAATCTCCCACTTGGGCTATATATGTAATCTTATAATCATGTGTTGTGAAAATAACCGTATGAGCTCGAATTTGCTGTCATTACCAAAATGTATCTATATCCAATCTAGTCCATTAATCATATCAATATAAGATCAAAGCGGCCTTTGTCACGTCTTTCGTGACTCGATCCGTCAATTAAATGGCATGGATCATGATGTAGATGTGTAGCATGGAAATTACATGCAATGTGATCTTAACATGCCTATTTTCAATTGGTCTACCTTAAACCTTAGTGAGATCAAACCATAGTAAAGTTAGAGTGTGAATAAACCCAAGAACTGTATTTTTGCAGAAAATGACTAAATATTCAGAAACTAAAATAACTAAAAAATGTATATATCGGAAAAGCATCGATTAGAGACTCCCACTAGAACTGAATAACCTCAAATGACTTGAAACCTATATGAGCAGTGTGCTCATGAAACATTTTGGGTGGCAATCCTTTAGTAAGCGGATCCACAATCATGGAGTCTGTACTGATGTACTCTATAGATAACTGTCTACTCTAAACTCTTTCTTTAACAACTAGGAACTTGTTGTCTATGTGCTTTGACTTCGCCGAGCTCCTACTATTATTGGAATATAGAATTGCTGACTTATTGTCACAAAATAACTTAAGTGGCCTTTCAATTCTATCCACTATGCATAGCCCTGTGACAAAATTTCACAGCCATATCCTATGATTGGATGCCTCATAACATGCCACAAATTCTGCTTCCATTGTGGAAGATGCTACTAGAGACTGTTTAGCACTCTTCCAAGAGACAGCACCTCCAACATGCAGATAAATATAGCCCGACGTAGATTTCTTGCTATCTTGGCATCCAGCGAAATCGAAGTTAGTATACCCAATGATCTCAAGCGATCTGACCTCCAATGTGTGAGCACATATTCTTTTGTTCTCTGTAAGTACCGCAAGACCCGTTTGGCTACTTTCCAATGGTCTACTCTTGGATTGCTTAAGTATATGCCTAAAATCCCTGTAATGTACACAATATCCGGCCGCGTAGAAACTTGGGCATACATTAGACTCTCTACTGCTGAAGCATAAGGAGTCTTCTACATTTCCTTTTGCTCAAAATTATTCTTAGGGCACTGAGTGAGACTAAACTTGTCTTCATTAGCTATAGGGTTATCACCTGGTTTACAATCTTACGTGCCATATCTCTTAAGAATCTTTTCGATATAGCACTTTTGTGATAATCCAATAATACTCCGAAAGCGATCCCGGTGTATCTGAATACCTAATACAAAGAGACGTCACCAAAATCTTTCATCTCAAAATTGTTAGCTAGAAATCTCTTGGTTTCGTGCAATAAGCCTATATCATTGCTGGCAAGCAAAATGTCATCCACATGTAAAACCAGAAAAACATACCTACTCCCATAGAACTTATGGTATACACAATCATCAACTAAACTCACCTCAAATCCGAAAGAGATGATCACTAGATGAAATTCGAAATACCATTGCCGAGATGCCTGCTTGAGTCTATAGATGGATTTCTTAAGTTTGCAAACCATATTCTTTGGATCTTCTGATACAATGTTTTCTGGCTGTACCATATAAATCGTTTCATCAATGTCACCATTTAGAAAAGCTGTCTTTATATCCATCTGATGTAACTCAAGATTGAAATGCGCCACTAATGCCATTATAATTCTGAAAGAGTCTTTCGAAGAAACTAGAGAGAAAGTCTCTTTGTAGTTTATGCCTTCCTTTTGTGTAAAGCCCTTTCCAACAAGACGTACCTTGCATCTCTCCACATTGCCTTTTGAATCCCTTTTGGTTTTAAATATCCATTTGCAACCAATAGGTTTCGCACCTTCTAGCAATGGTATGAGATCCCGCAAATCATTATCCTTCATGGATTTAATCTTTTCATTCATGGCATCAATCCACTTTTGAGAATTAGAACTTTCCATGGCTTGAGGGAAGTTGATTGGATCGTCTTCCATCACTCCAATGTCGGCCTCATGTTCTCTAAGAAATACAATGTAGTCCTTTGGCACTGCACGTCTTCTCTATCTAGTGGATCTTCTTAATGGCATAGGGTATTGAGGTGACAAAATTTGTTCTTTTGGAACTATCACTTCATTGGGAGGTTTTTCGACGTTGTCTTGATTTTTTATGCCTTGAACAAAGTTAGGAATGGAATCCTAACCAATACCAATAACACCTATGAGAATATCAACATATTCCTCTTCAAGAACAAAGTCCCTAACCACATCTCCGCCCATAAACTCAACATCCTCAAAGAAGCGAGCGATTCCTGACTCGAAAATAGACTTAGTAGTGGGTTCACAAAACTTGTACCCCGTAGATCTTTTAGAGTATCCAATAAAATAGTAACTCACAGTTCTTGAATCTAGTTTCTTTTCGTTAGGCCTATAAGGTCTTGCCTCAGCTGGACATCCCCAAATATGCAAGTGCTTTAAACTAGGCTTTTTGCCTGTCCAAAGTTCATAAAGGGATTTTGATAGTTGCTTTTGTCAAAACTCTATTAAGAATATAAGCTGCAGTCTTGAGTGCTTCTCCCCAGAGTGATTCTAGTAAGGTAGAATGAGATATCATACTCCTCACCATGTCCTTAAGTGTTATGTTTCGTCTCTCAGCAACACCATTCATAGTGGGCGAACCCTGCATAGTGTCGTGTGGGACGATACCCATTCCTCTAGGAATCTAGCAAAAGGTCCTGGACGTTGTTCACCAGAACCGTCATATCTGCCATAATATTCACCACCACGATCAGTTCTGATGCTTTTAATCCGTTTACTGAGTTAGTTCTCAACTTCAGCCTTATAGTTTTTGAACACATTCAGTGAATGTACCTTTTCATGAAGAAGATATATGTAGCCATATCTAAACAAACCGTCTATAAACGTTATAAAATTTTGTTGACGATCTCCAAAAAGTTGTAGGAAATGGCCGACAAATGTTCGTATGTATAAGTTCTAATATGTCCAGTGTCCTGTTAGCTTCAAATCTTCTTTTATTGGTTTGTTTCCCCTTTATACAGTTAATACAAACATTAAAATTTACAAAATCGAGGGGATCAAGAATTCCATCTGACATAAGTCTCTAAATTCTCTATGTGGAGATATGACCTAATCTCTTGTGCCATAATGAAGCAGAATTCTCATTGGTTAATTTTCGCTTTGCACCTCGTGTACTTAATTGCAGGGATTCATTAAATGAAGCAATTGTTTCAATAAAATAAAAATTGTCATTGCCTGATAAATAAACAGACCCAACTAGTTTTGAATCATGAAACAAACTGAATTTTCCATTTCCAAATGAACCAAAATAACCAAATTTGTCCAAAGCAGGAATGGAAATTAAATTCCCTCTAAAAGACGGCACGACAAATGTCTCATCAAGATCTAAATAATATCCAGTCTTTAACAATAATCTAAATTTTCCTATTGCCTCTACTTCAACCTTCGTGCCATAGCCAAGATAGATGTATCTTCCACCATTACTTGGTTTTCGGCAACTCAGGCAGCCCTGCATAGACACATTGATGTAAGTGGTTTCACCAAAATCTATCTACCATGTGTGCCTAGGTACCCAAGTTATATTAACCTCAAAACAAACCATAAGCATACTTTTCTTAGCACGCCAAGCTTAGTAATTGGCACAATGCTTCTTCTTATGCCCTTCAGCTTCACAAAAGAAACAATATGTACCTTCTGAACCATCTGATTTCCTTTGTTGTTTCTTTTGAGGTGCTATATCTACAGCTTCTTTGTTCTTCTTCCTTTTGTTTCCCTTGATCTTGTTTTTAGAGGTTGAGGCCAGATGAGCACTTTCTGTCATATCTTGCTTTAACCTTTCCTCTTCCTGAACACAGTGTGATATGAGCTCATTCTGAGACCAATTCTCTTTCTGACAATTATAGCTCAGTTTACATTGATTAAACTGTGATCGAAGAGATATAAGAACCAAATGCACTAGCAAGTCCTTAGAGAGGTCAAGCTTAAGTGCTTTCAACTTTGAAGCAAGATGAGACATCTCTATGATATACTCCCTGATATTGCCTTTACCTATATACCTCATTGAAATAAGAGTTGCCAAGAGTGTACCAATCTCAGCCTTTTCATTCTTGACAAACCTTTTCTCAATATCAACAAGGAAATCTTTAGCTGTAGCAATATTTTCAGAAATTGTGCCCCCTGAATGCTTTTGGAATGGCCTTCTTCATGATTATCAAACACATGCGATTTGATCTCTCCCATCTTTCCATATCAAGCTTTTGATCAGAGGTACTCTGATTTGTAGGAGGTAGAGAAGAATCTTCCCTTAATGCAACGTTGAGATCCATGACTCCGAAAACTATCAATAAGTTCTCTCGCTATGACTTAAAATTGGAACCATTTAATAAGAGAATAGAGTTGATGTTGACAGCAATATTAATAGGAGTCATAGCTGAACAGAGAACAACAAATACATAAAACAAACTCACATCAATCTTCAATACCCAAAAACACAATAATAAATTCAAATAAAAGTAAACTCCATCTCAAAATACCGGGCACTCTATTAATATTTTATCTTTGGACAAAACATTAACTTGTAAGTGATATCTTGGTGTAGTAATCAAACATTGACAATAAGAACATGTCGAACAATAAATCTTCCTCTAGACCGGTATAATGTTCACATGTAACACCGAATAATCACCACGTGTTTATTACCACAGGTGCACATGTAATTCTGTCAAATTTTAACCTTCCTTTGGGCCGATTAATATTCACATAAATTATATGTACATGACCATTTGTACTTCAAAATAAATCAGTTTCCACAAGAGAGGTCACTTTGGTAACATGTTGCTTCAATTAATTTACCTTAAAATACATATACAACCGTACCAATATTTGAATTTATAATGGCTCCTTAATTAATTCCTAAAACCTAATTCCTAAAACCATGGGAATTTAATCCGAATCAATAATAATAACCGATGGATTAAATCTAAATCCATTTCATGAATTAATACAATTATGATGAATTGTTAACAACCCAATTAAACTAAAGTAACAATAATTAACCTTTAACTTAATAATTTACAATAAATTAACGACCAAAAAAAATTGGCCACTGAATTCAGCAGAAACTGTAAATATCATCTTAATCCAAATCATGACCAAATCTTAATTCTTATCATGTAAATTCCAATTACCAAAGTGCATACAGTAGCTCTTCCGATCTTACATATCACAACCAAAATTCATTAACCACACATGTATTAACCGCATGTACGTACCAACAAATATTGGATGCGATTCCTCGAGTTCAATCCATATTACATAATATTGTTTTCCACCAAGTCAATAACGTATCAAAACATATACTAAATCCAAAACGAAACCCAAGGATTCAATGAACAAAAGAAGCGATAATTTATTTATTTCATGCAACATGAAACACTATCAATCGAATCCATAAAACATAAGCAATGCCAAATTTCTTAATGAATCAAGTATGGGTTAGCTCTTATACCACTTGTTAGATTAAACCTTTTGTGGACAATGTCACATAAACCGTAATCCCACATTGAAACATCAAGAATTAAAATCTTGAAAAGCGAAAACTTACCTGAAACGAAAGACATAGTTAATCGCCTAGAGCCATACAAATGGCCTTCCAGATCAACACTCTTTCTTTGGATTTTCTCTCTGAAGATGGTATGTCAGACAGAATAGAATTTCTTGAACGTGTGACCCAAGGACCTTAACTGATGTATATATAGATAACGGCGTGTTATCTCTAGGGTTTCACTATTTCAGTCCGTCATTGAAATAGAAGCTCATTAGGTCTCTACACTTTAAAAGCCCACACCCTATCAGATATACTAAAGTCCAAATTACTGAAATCTTATTAGATCACTTTAAACGGGCTTAACCTTATATGATAGCCCACAACACATAATTATTTACATATAAGCCCAAAGTTGGATTAAGGATCCAACAAAGTATACATCAAGTTGGTTAGTGTATTGGAGATAATTCCCCTTGAAAGTACATTATATACATCGGAATCTTTTCCATTTTTAAGTATTCATAAGTTTCAAATGTATTGTACTTTTATTTATTTCTTTTAGAATACGTATTCCCGTGCAGCATACGGGTTTAGTACTAGTATAGATGTAATGGATTTCAACCAATGGAAAACACCTCTAATCCAATACTTTTATTTATTTCAAATGTATTGTACTTTTATTTATTTCTTTTAGAATATAGATTTCAACCAATGGAAAACACCTCTAATCCAATACTTTTATTTATTTCAAATGTATTGTACTTTTATTTATTTCTTTTAGAATACATATTCCCGTGCAACGCACAGGTTTAGTACCAATATAGATTTAATGGATTTCAACCAATGAAAACACCTCTAATCCAATACATTCTAGTAGATCGGAAGAGCATGAACTATCTGTTTCAACCAATGGAAATGCTTCCAATCTAGATTAATCCATTTCAAGTTTGATTATTAGTTTATAATGCAATTTAAGTTTGATTATTCCTTTATATTTCCGTACAATGCAATTTAAGTTTGATTACTACAGTTTAAGTTTGATTGTTCCTTTCTAACGCAATTTAGGTTTGATTATTCCTTTATATTCATTTATAATGCAATTCAAGTTTGATTACTACCGCTTAAGTTTGATTGTTTCTTTTTAATGAAAATTTTCTAGTGCAGTCTGAGTTTTATTTTTCCTTACTAGTACAATTTATTTTTATGTTACCTTAATCTTTCAACATTCATTCCTTTTAAATTAAATGTTCTTGTTTTTACTTAACATTTCTATATTTATTCATACAATTCCCTTTTCATAGTTATTTATGTTACTCGTGCACAATTGCCTATTAAAAGCCAGATTGAAGAGGATTGTGAGTAAGTAATTATTTGCAACAAAGAATTAACTACGTAATCCTTTCCCTTTCTTCAAATCTTCTCTTCAAATATAGGTAAGTGGGATAGGACTACATCTCATTATTTTCTGCAACTTTCAGACAAGCTTTTTTATATTACACTGGCATTTTATTTCTTCAAGTTTTGATACTTATATTTCATGAATCACGTTTTCTTGAAGCTTAATCTTAAAATCACTTTCTTATAGATGCCCTTTTTGGCATCAGCAGTGGACAAAAAGGAACTATACATAAAGTTTCTTTATGTTTTATGCATGTATATGTGAGTTAAAGTAGACTGTCAAGGTCGCCATCAACAACACTCATGTCATGAATTGGTCGCATCAGGTCTCCTTACGAAATTCTTTAGACTATTAAATTGTCCGTATAAGATAATTGGTCATCAGATATCTTGGACTACAGTGTGTTCTCAAGAACTCTTGGACCACCAGGTGTCCACATGTGATATAGGACTGACAAGTGTCCTAACGTGAACAAGAATTCATGATATCAAGGATGACACAGTAGTGACTCATATTGTTCATGGATTTTTCATTAATATTTCACGTATTGCATGTGTTTTTCAAGACTCATGAATTATTTTAAAAGTTTGTAAAATTATTTATCATCCCAAGAAATCTTAAGTAGATCAATGCTCACACACGCACTCCCTACTCACTAAATATGTGAATAATCAGTCCTTTCTTTTTTAACATTTTAGGTGATGGATTAAGAGTACACTACAACCACAATTGAAGGGTGGAAACTTTGACCAGAATGCTATAAATTACGTTGGGTATCAGTAGATTGTTTATGGTTATACAGCACTACTTCCCCTTTTGGTGAATATAGATAGGAGATGACGACCGACCAGACAAAAATCTACAACTCTCGTACTCAACTACTGAAGGCAGTAACCATTAATCATTAATTTAACGTGTCTCTATTACGATAAGATAATAAATAATTAACAAGTCATAAGACTTGTTATATGACTTGTATAGGACTTGCTCTAAGTTATTGGCTATTATAATATGTGACTATGAAGGAACTCGGTTCTACCCTTATGCTTGATATATGATGAATTAGTGTTTATTATAAGTTTTCATGTGTATAAATCATTTCCTTAAGAGGTAAGTTAATTAAAATTTATAACTAACGAAATAAGTTTTTGATAAAAACACTAATTAATGACTTTGGTGAAATGAGTGAACATTTCACGTGAATGGAAATCATTTCTGTGAAAAAAAATAAGTTTACTGAAGTGTTTTATGTTTCCCATAATGTTATTTCAAGTTTAAATTCTGCCACCTTAATGATTATTATAATAAATGACAGATGTATAATTAATCAAATAAATAAATAAGTAAATAAACAAATATTAAAATAAATAAAGAATGTTACATCTTGGCCATGACATCAATTGATGAAAGCAAAAATGCATAGCCTTCTCATTTCTTGGACCAGTTCCTAGTTGTATCCCCACTGTATCAGAGAGCTCAGTAGGAAGGCCTTACAGGCCACTTTCTATGGCCTTCCTGGCTAGGTTGAAGCCCAACAAAGATTCAAGATGCCTCAACTTCGACCTCTCCAACTAGCCACGGTGGCTAGGGTCATAGTTTAAAAAGCCGAGGCGGAGGTTCGCCTCAAGGCCCGCCTCGGCATGAGGCGGCTGTCTAGCGCCTTGAGGCACTACTATGAGGCAATTTCCTCAGAGGCTTACGCCTTTGGCGGTGAGGGGTGCGCCTCTATGATTGCGCCTCAAGGCTCAAGAGGCGTAAGTCTCTAAATTGGCATCCTATTTTGATTGTTTTATTTATTTATTTATTGGGTTTAACAATTCAAAAATTTAACCCAATAAGTTGGAATTTGGAAGCAAGGAAGTTCGTATCATATAGATTTATCTTCTTGTTTTTCTATCATTTCTTCTACAACAAGTTGTCACGTTTCGACCAGAAATATATATATTCAAGAGGCATGTTACCCTTTTTCTTGCCAGCTACTCATGTTCTGTTAACTACGAGATTGTTCATAATAACACTTGATAATGTACGTACTAGAATTTTGATTAATTTATTTTTCTTTTCCTGAAATAAGTTATTTGTTTTACAACGTTCAAACTTATTTATAACGGTTTGTCAAGAGGCTTACGCCTCAATCACCTCGAGGCGTACGCCTTGCCTCATCAAGGAAAAACGCCTTGAGGCATATTTCCGCCTTTTCGAACTTTGGCTAGGGTGAATAGTAACAAATAGGTCCTTGGCTATTAGATCAAGAGGACCCTTCCCCCAGGCAGGGCGTTCTTCTTCAACAACTTATGGGCTTGGAGAGGTTCGAGTAGTCTGAGGAGTAGGGCTGCGAGCTATGGCAGGTTGCTAAGATTGGGGCTCTGAGATCACAATTCCTGCCACTAGAAGTGTCCTCTTTCCAACAGCTTTTTCCTCCCTCAATCTCCATTTTTTTCTCCTATTTTCAACCTCTCAGATAGCTCACTTCTAGGCCTTGGAAAGGTATTTTTTCAGTGCAAAAAAGACCAACATGAGAATAGAAGGTTGAGCAATTAGCACAAAAACTGCTTGAGAAGTGACCTCACAGTTGTTAGGGTTTCTTGAAATGTCATCCCTTCTTGAAAGGTAAGGCCAAAAGAAGGCCGCACTCAGTTCCCGCAAAGAGAGAAAAATGATTAGAAATTAGAACGATCAGTTCCAAATTAAGTATGACCTGGTTTTGTGCTTTCTATGATCCCCGTATGTGGTTCTAACCCAAGCCTTAGCACCTCCAAGAGATCCACCGGTTGCCTACTCACCATTAGCCCAAAACTAGTAGTCTTTCAAGCCATAGATAGAATCTAGGGCCATCTTTATAAAATGACCCCAGAGATTCACCCCTCCAGCCTTGGGCTAGGCTGTGACATAGTACAAGCCCTTACCATCTACGCTAGCTTTAGATGGTAATATGTGATGAAGTTTCAGGTTTGGAAAAACCATAGCCTCTTTTCTGCCACAAGGCCAGGAAGCTTATGAGGTTTTCCACCTATTCAGCTGGATTTGAGAGGGTGCCACATCCAAGAACTGCAAGTATTCAGTACAATTGTAGAAAGGGGAGCCCTCAGCCCGAAATCAAACATCTTGGGACCCAGAGCTCCACCCTATTACACACCTTAAAGTTTTGCCTAACCTCATAAATGCCGCTTTGTTTGACCTTTGATTGAAAGTGTTTGGCGGCCAAAAGTCATTTCTGGACCAATCATGGCAGGGGGTCTCTCGCTAAGACCAATAGGGGTGGACCTCGAGGTATAACCCATCCTCGCTACTATGACCCCACCAATAGGGACGGCTTGCAGAGGAACCAGGCCTGCCAGGTCTAAGGTCACTCTGTCCTTATCCTCTATCTAGTCCACTTGAACACCCCATCCTTTAGAGATCATATCCTTATCATCAGTCCACTCTACTTGAGCCTCTGCTGCCTCAGCTCTCGCAGAGGTCACCATCTCCTCATTCATTGTCCATTGAATGTTGACCTCCAATTCATTTTCCCCCCAAAATGTTAACCCTATATCTGTTAGTTTCAGCCATTTCCCAAAAAAATGTCTATAGCCCGATCAAAATCTCTAAAGATGCATCCAGAAAATTTGCAAGCAAAAACCCAGCAATCCGATTCAATTGAATCTTCTGTTTCCCCCAATCACTTAAGGTAAATCTATTAATTTCCAATTAAGGAAAAAGGAATAAAAATTACCTGAGGATTAAACCAAGAAAGCAGAAGAAGGTTGGAGCTCAAAAGGAATCACCAGAAGTTATGAAAGAGTCTTGAAATTTTTTTGTAAATTTTGAAGTCTATAAGAAATCGGTGGAGGCGACGATAGGAAAGGGAAGAAATGAGAAGAAGGATAAGGATTTATACAAGAAGTAGGAGTCGAACTCCAATCGTTAAAAGGTTAATTTGAGCCAATGGACCCTATCGTTTGCTAGTATTGCGGAAATAGACCCTATCATTTCTAACTTGACGATGTCAACCCAAACGTAAGCTAATCCTTGCAAAATGGACCTTATTATCTAAATTTATCAATTTTTTTGTTAAAATGACCCTTTTAACCTTATTTTCTTTTTTTTAATATAATTCTTTTTAAAAGTATTTTACCTATAATTTGAAGTAAAATATAAAGACAAAAGGTTATATTTTACTCTCATCCGTCCCACAAAGATATTCCAGCATTTCATTTTTGTCCATCACACAAAGATAGGCCGTTCACTAAATTGAGCATACATTAAATTTTTTTTGTTTATATGTTTTATCTCTAATTAATCATCTGCATCAGCTCTTCCGATCTGTTTAATATTAATGATAAAGAAGATTATAAATAAAAAAATATATATATAATTAATTGTCCAAACCATATTAATAGCCATTTCTTAATTCGTGTGAAATTAACTAACCGCCTATCTTTGTGGGAGGGGGAGTAATTAACTAATGTATCATATTAATGTATCATGTTGATGTTTATATTGGTCATCACACGCTGGGGTGAAGAGGTCGGAGCTTTCACAGGAGATTCCAAAAAATATTTTAATTAACTGAAAAATCAAAAGATCATGGGTAGATCAAATTATGATAGCAGTTGAATATAGGTACATCAAAATATAAATTTTTATCTTTATATTTTACTTGAAATTAAGAGTAAAATACTTTTAAAAATATTTATATTTTAGAAAAAAGAAAATAAGGTTAAAAGGATCATTTTAATAAAAAAATTGATAAATTTAGATAATAAGGTCCTTTTTGCAAGAATTAGCATATGTTAGGGTTAAAATCGCCAAGTTAGAAATGATATGGTCCATTTCCGCAATACTAACAAACGATAAGGTCCATTTGCGCAAATTACCCATTGTTAAAATGTTAATGATTGACGTTCTCCCCTTTCCAAAACCTGCTAACCAAAGAGGATGGGAAACATGGTGAACGCAGGGAGGAAGCAATTTTAAAATTCAAAATCCTGAATAATTGGCGTTAGCATGCACATTAAGCTTGTAGGAAAGAGGACTTCAAGAGAGCTCCCCTACTCATCTTAAAATAGCGCCCTTGAGATGGCATTTATTGATACCTAGTATAAGGTTAAAATCAATGAGCCAGAGAGTCAACCTTCCAGACCACTAGCTGGTGACTTGACAGTGTGGCTCTATGATCAATCCTCCTAGGAGCCTTGTGAGATCAAACGTGGCAGACTTCTACCTAAAGAGGTCAATAAGCAGCTCGGTACGTCAACTTCTGGGGCCAGCACACAACCTACTAAACATCCTTGATGCTCTCACAAGAAGCTGAAGGACGTAGGGACCAGGTGCGCTTTTTCATACTTTCCAGCTGTGGGGTGACTTGCAGACCAACTTGTAAAGCCTTATCTCTTAATAGAGGAAGTACAATAGCATTAAATGGAAAAATAGTCTTTGTCCTTTGTATGACATCATTTAGCTAACAATTAATCAACAAAGCTAGCTAATAACACTAGTTAATTGCACTGGCAAGGCTTTTCATTGGTCCAGTATTAAACGCTTGTAATCATTACTTGCCAAATCAAATGCTACAAAGAGAGAGACACACCTGAGACATTAGCTCTCCTCACTTGCATAAATCTTTGTCTTCTTCTCAAAACTCTCTACATAAATTCACCAAACTCATCAAAGCCTTCACATTTATTACTCAAATTAATTTGAATATAAGTTTCCCACGTAAACAAATTTGTATAATAGGTCAAAGCTAAAATTTGACATCAACAAAGTTAACAAAAAGGTAACAAGTAATAAGAATAATAACCCATATTTTAGCTTCGAATTGATTGTTCAAATTAATTGTTTATTTATTTATTTGATATACAAGGGAATCCAAACATGAGACCTCCTCTTAAGAATGTCAGCATCTAAATAAGTACAGTACAATTTGAACTATTGAAATTAACTGCCTATATGATTTTGGACACAAAATATAGTTTAATTATACATCAATAATAATTATACAGAAATCTTTTTATTTGATATGAATAAACACTACAAGAATTGAGCCCTGTTGGAGAGCCAAAAAGGGGAGCGAAATAAAAGTCGCTCTTAAGTCGCTCTTAAAATGGACTCTATAGTGCTATAGCTGACTTGGCCGTTCCTAAAGATGGTGGCATCATTTGATTAGGTTTAACGCCCCACTTATCTTCTCATATGGCCCTTCATCTCCTTCCCTCTCCCACGCCGCCACCACTTCTCGTCCATGCCACTAGTCACCATCTCTCATATCCCCTTGTAGATGACTGCTCCGTCACTCCTCTCTTAGATTTGGACGGGTAAAGCTTCTTTTCTTTTCCTTTTCTGGGATTATTTTTTCTGAATTTTGTTTGTGGTTCTTCTCTTTAAGTAGCAGCTACCCATCGTCTCTCTCAGATCCTCTTTGTAGATGATTTATCGCCTCTTATCTCTTCGATTTCTACCAGTAATGCTTCTTTTCTTTTTTTTTTCTGGGATTAAATTTCTGAATTCTATTTGTATCTTCTCTTTTAGTAGCTGTGTCATAGACACCCCATCTCTTCTTTCCTTTTCTCACTCTGAATGATATCCTTTCTTCATGGCCGCCTATTTCTCAGATTGTTGACGACGAGTTTGGTATGCTGTCCTTCTTTTCCCCAAATTTTAATTAGCTTTTGGATATGATTTTATTGACATAGACCTTCCAAATTCGTAATCCTCTTGGTAGCACCTATAGTCTCATTGTTTAGCAGAATTAAAGAGTCCACGACAGTGGAACTATTGGCAGATTGGTTTGTCAAGACTTTTCTAGAGTTTCAATTTCTTTATTGAAGATATTAGATATCTAGCAATCTGTCATTAATCAAGGTAAATCTTTTAGTCATTTTTTTTTTTCTTGGGTTCTATTAATATTCAAGTTTGGTGTTTTAACTGCATATTAGGATCTTGGAATTCTATTAAACACGAGGATTTTATAGGTGTATATTTTAGTGGAAGGGTTTAATGAGGCATTGACTTGGGTTTTTAAAACTTCAACCTTATAAAGATGTTTAGACTTTAGTTTAATGCCTGCAATTAATGATATAAAATACTAAATATAAATTAGGCTTAGAGTCAATGAATTTAACTTGCAGAAGAAAATTTAGAGGTGATTGACTGGGTGAATTATTAACACTTGCTATATTTGTAACTTGCTAAACATAAATTTAATACTTGTATCATTTTCTTACTTTTTCAAGTTATGTAAGATACTCTTATTAGATACAAGAAAAGAAAAGAGGCAGAGCCAATGTACTTGTGATTCTTGTATTACTAGAAATGATTGTTTTACTATTGACAAGAAAGATTTGGTTTTTAAAGAGTTCTCAGTTGTGGTATATTGTTGATAATATGAGATTTTTCACTTTGTGAGATTTTGAAAATTTTCACGATTAGAAACTTTTAATTCTTGTGACTTGTAGTTAAAAAGTGAGAGGTCTTTTATTTAACCACTACTAGAAGCTAGGTCATATTACTCACAAAGGATCCAACTTGAGGCTTAAAAGGTTTGTAGTCTGGTTTACAAGTTCTACTTTGTGATAGAACTTTGTGATTTTTCTTCATGGGAGGAAATATTGCCTACTAAACATGCTAAAGTATATCACAGTCTTCTTGTAACTGCATTCAACATTGTTGAATAAAACACAGACATGTTAATATATTTTTATTGATAGCCACTAGAGGTTTCACTTTATATTTTTGCATAACACAGAGATGATTTTGCAAGGTCAAGCACGAGTCAACATGAAAGGACACATTTCTCTCTGACATGGATATTAGAATTTGTGTGTATTTGCTGTTTTCTTCGAGATTTTGTTGTCTATAGTTCTTGAAATTACGGTGAATTGGTGGAAGTAAGTTATCTAGTCTATGCTTCAAGTCCTTTTATTCCCTATTTCCGAAATTCTCTTTGTTCCCTCTATGGTTCTTTGAATAATTTGTTTGATTCTTGTGTTTGCACTATTAGTTTTCAAGTACCTCTTTGTTTTATTTGTCTTTGCATGATCTTTGTTCCTCTTTATTATAATAGGTATATTTCTCACTATTTTTTTAATCTAATTGCTTTATGGGATTCTCTTAGTTCTGTTCCCATAATTAAAAAGCTCTTGCATTTAGTCACCAATTGCCTGGATGCCCTTTCATATCTTTATAGAAAATTATGGTAAGTGCACACTGTTTTTTTTTTTTAATTTTTAAAACTGTAGATTTTTTTTATAAACCATAATTGACATATCGGGGCGACATGTCGCCTCTATAGATTGACTTATAGGGACGACAAAGTCGTTTCTATAGGTTGTTCGCTCCTAGAGAACAATTTCAGCGGTCCTGTAGGAACGGCCTCATTGGGCGACTTTGTCGTTGCAATTTATCAATAGAGGTGATTTTGGGACCTTTAGAAACGACAAATGTCGCCTGTATTTCGCTTATTTCTTGTAGTGTATATGCCAAAATAATAATTTTTCCTTGAAACATGTAAAATAAAGGACTAAAAACAGAGAGCTCGTTAGAGTGTGTGAAAAATTAAGAGTGTTAGCCTGGATGTGCCAGACTAACACATGCTAAGACTTGCAATAGTGCACCAAGAGGGATAGTGCTACAGCTTAGTGAGAGAGAAACTGAGAGTTTTCAGCCGATATTCAATTTGGTCAATTTCAATTATTATTTCCAATCCAAAAATATAATGCCTTCTGAAAATTATATTTCTCTATTTTTCAAATGGTAAAAAACACCAAGTAACGGCTAGGTTAGAGAAGATTGAATTACAGAAATAAACTTGAAGATTTTTTTTAATAATTTTACATTACATAATTCACATGAATCATATGTATATGGGTTTTGAAAGATTTCATTTCAAGAGATCGGAAGCTATATATTTCTTCAGTTAACAAACACCATAGACTTCAAGAATTTTTTAATAAATAGAATTCAGATTGAATCAAATACAAAATTTTAACCACGTAGAACTTACGTAGGGACCAGTAACAAAGGGTTTCAAGTCCAGAGTAGGACCAAACTCGACTTTCTTGTCAATTTTCTGCCCTGCTATATGTGAACCAAACCGCTTCAGGTGAATGGTGAGGACGTAAGGTGCCTTGTGAATTGCGAGCTGCTTAAGAACGTTAACCTTTTGTTTGCATTGCTCACATTGGTACTACCTCGCACCTCCATCTAACTGCGCTTTAGTCGTGAAATGAGCAATAGCCTTGTATAATGAGTCAGCTTTCATAATTTCAAGACTCTAAGAATGGATCAAATTTATTGGAGCAAAAGGAACGTTGCAATCATTTAACCTGGAAAAGGCAACTGCTTTAGCAAAGAATGAAATAGATCAGGTTACTAATAATGCAAACAATATTTATATATATTTCTCCAGTTCTAACAAACATGCACCCTTTACCTGGCTATGCAAGCAGCCACCAAATATCTTGTGGACTAAACTTTTGCCATAGGTAACAGGTGATTCGCTTGGCACACAATATGTCAACATTTTTATAGAATTATAATTATTGGGTTGAGAATTTTAGAAATTGCTATGAGATTATGATATTTTATATGAGCATGTAGAATTGTTCAATGCTATATATAAACTATTCAGACATTTACGATAATTTATTTAAATTAAGGGATTAAGGAAAATAAATAAGAAAGTTTAAGAATTAAGTATTAATTAAAAAATTGTAAAACAAGTCCATAGACACTTCTATAAATTGGGGTTAGGTTAGTAGATTAAATTATGAAAAATATGAAAAATCTGTCAAACTCCTCGCATACTTTTTCCCCAACGCTTTGGGGAGAGAGGCTAGCCACCCGATTTATAGGGTACTGCCCACCCTTTCTTTTAGGGGACGGCCACCCCAAATAGGGGCTACCTGCCCCTTCCTTTGGGGGGATGGCCGCTTCCTACTGTTGGTGTGCTCACTCAAATGGAAGCGTGCATAACTTTTTTTTGTGAAATTTGGAACTGGGATCCGTAAAAAGCATTCGATTCATTATTTGATGAGCTCCAATATAGTATGAATCAAGTATGTTCAAGCTCCTATTAGATCTTCATTAGTTAATGTTAAATTTTATTAGCATTAGTCGTTAAATTTATTATTTTTAGGTGAGTTAATTTTTATTGGCTCTTGAGTTATTTAAGTATGATTTAGTGATAGTGAATAACATGATAATATACATTACAATATATGTGTGGTAAATTGGAGGTGATGTTGAGGGTAGTTTGAACAAGTATGAAAGAAAACGTTACAAGTCATTCTAATGTATAGCTATAGCTGGAGGTAAGTAATAATTTGACTACGATGCAAAAGAATATAATTATGTGCTCCAACGGTTTTGGGAGATGGGCTAGCCACCCGATTTATGGAACTGAGATCCTTAAAAAGCATTCGATTCATTATTTGATAAGCTCCGATACAGTATGAATCAAGTATGTTCAAGCTCCTATTAGATCTTCATTAGTTAATGTTAAATTTTATTAGCATTAGTCGTTAAATTTATTATTTTTAGGTGAGTTAATTTTTATTGGCTCTTGAGTTATTTAAGTATGATTTAGTGATAGTGAATAACATGATAATATACATTACAATATATGTGTGGTAAATTGGAGGTGATGTTGAGGGTAGTTTGAACAAGTATGAAAGAAAACGTTACAAGTCATTCTAATGTATAGCTATAGCTGGAGGTAAGTAATAATTTGACTACGATGCAAAAGAATATAATTATGTGCTCCAACGGTTTTGGGAGATGGGCTAGCCACCCGATTTATGGAACTGAGATCCTTAAAAAGCATTCGATTCATTATTTGATAAGCTCCGATACAGTATGAATCAAGTATGTTCAAGCTCCTATTAGATCTTCATTAGTTAATGTTAAATTTTATTAGCATTAGTCGTTAAATTTATTATTTTTAGGTGAGTTAATTTTTATTGGTTCTTGAGTTATTTAAGTATGCTTTAGTGATAGTGAATAACATGATATTATATATTACAATATATGTGTGATAAATTGGAGGTGATGTTGAGGGAAGTTTGAACAAGTATGAAAGAAAACGTTACAAATCATTCTAATGTATAGCTATAGCTGGAAGTAAGTAATAATTCAACTACGATGCAAAAGAATATAATTATGTGCTCCAATGTGATAATATGATCTTTATTAGTCATGTCCTATGATTGAAAAGATTGCAATACATATGATAATTTTTTGACACTATTTGAATATGTCAATGCAATCTTTGATGAGATACACTTGGAAATATTAGGCATGATATATATGATCTGATTGAGATTATACCATTGAGCAAATTGTGATAGATGCCATATGCACCTGTTGAGCTTGATGTTAAAGATGAAAATATCCATGTGGCGTGAAAAAGATTGGCTTGTGAGCCCATGATGGGTGTAACATACTTTATTTGCTATCTGGATAGATATACTGTAACATCCCGCAAAATTTTATAAACAAATTATACAAAATAATTATCATTTTAATAATGATGTGAAAGTTACTTGAACTTGCAAGATTATGACAAAATGATTGAATTAAATTGCATAAATTGTAAAATTACAAGATTTATCACTTGAATGAATACCAAGAAATTGAATTGTATTGAACTTCAAAGATGAGAGTTTACCACTCAAACTAAATTAAAATATGACAATGTAATCGTATTCGAAATATTACATGATTGTTACGAATTGTAAAACGATCGATGTTTTGACAATGAATTCAAGTTAGAAGGTGGTTATTGGCTATGATTGAATAACCACTCGAGTTTGCTATTAACAAATGCAAATATTTTGGCAATGACTGAATAACAGCTTGAGATGCCACAAAATGCAAAGATTGTTACTCAAGTAAAGCCTAGAGACAAGAATGTGGCAACTGATTAGTATGACTCAAAAGTATAGCCACTTAATTGAAAAACCATGCTAAGTGAAAGGATGTTAAGTAATATTGATCAAAGTTCTATAACTCAGTCGTAATACAACCCATAGTATAAGGACTTCTCGAGTAAATTGCCATCCTACATTCCAAGTGTATGGCACCAAGTCGTGCCACTTGTCGCGTCCTAATTGGCGAGACTCAAAGTTTTTTTAAAAACAACTAAATCCGGATATTTTCTAACGATTATAAATAGGGGACTAGCCAAGGGATTTCTTCAATCCCAACCCTTTAGCCGACCCTCTCACTCACCCTAACCTCTCCCTCTTGCTTTCCTCCCTTTATTGACATCTATACTTGTCAAGAGGCAATTATCTTGCTTCCTATAGATCTCAAACCTCTTATATATAGAAAGAAAATTCATCTAAAATTGGTAAAGAGGGAAGAACAAACCTTAAAACCTATCAAAGACCTAGTTTTATATTTACCCCACTTCATATATATACAAGAAAACCAACTTGAAACGCCACTTTGATCAAAGAAGATGGAGGTTTTGAAGGTATTTGTCAACAACTTAAAGAATCTTTGGCAAAATCAAGTTAAAGAGATGAGTAACTACTACTTTAATTCCCTTTTAGCATTTATGATGTTTTGATACAACAAATATGATTTTTTATTGAAGTCTTCCATGAGATAAACATCGATTTTGATGCATTAAAAAGAAAGATTGATTATTGCATTTGAATCACTAGTTGATGCTCTACCCATTTGTATTGATTGGCTTTGAATTGTTCCCATACTATGACATATTCAATGATTCCGGGATAGGAAAGATTAGGATGGTGTTTGAATTGAATTGACAGTGCCATTTGTTTGGAATTCCGGTAGGGGTCAACTGGAATTCAAATGTAGATCCACTTAATTGTACATGGCCATAATTGAATTGATATGAACCTTGCGCGCACCACGAGTAGTAGTTTAATTAGTGATATGACCCTTTTATGCATTTGAAAAGCTTTATATATTGAATGATTTTCTCGAAAATGAATCTTTCAAATGAAAGGTGAATAAAAGGGTTTTATTACTCGCTGAGTACTTCGTACTCACTCCATTCTTTTTACAATTTTATAGATGATTGAAGATATGATATTTAAAAAGCAAGGCAAGCCATTAGTTGGAGCATGCTCACGACTGGAAGTAGAGTTGTGCATGTAGTGACAACCTGTTCTCAAAGCAACTACAAAGGCAATTTTGAATTTAGTACCTTTTGTATTAATAAGTATGCATACCTCTCTATAAATGTATTTCTAGCAATTGACAACTTACCTTTCAGTATGATAGCTTCACAATGATTTGTTTTAACTAGATTAAATTTACTTGCGTTGCTAATCCATGAAATATTTTCTATTAATACAACTTGTCATGTTCTTCACATTTTATTGGAAAACCAAGTTTTAATGATTCTTTAAAATATAACAACTTGTTAGTTTAAGTAATTAGCCTTGTCAAGACAAAAGCAATTTAATTGTGTTGTATGTCTCGTTCCCCCCTATTTGTATTGAAGCTTCTACAATGGAATTCGCTAATTGTTAAAGGATATTTGAAAATATTGTAAAATTGGCAAGGGCATGACAAGAATAGTATCAGAACAACGTTCTAGAGGCACTACATGCATGGTCTACTCCGCACTTGGCATCGACCAACCGACTTGCAAGTAAGTTGGTATTAATTGATACACCTTCTTTTCTCAGTGAAAGTTATGTTTATTGAATTTATAGTAAACAAGAAAATATGAGCCAAGTGAAATTACTTAGTATATTGATATTGAGGTAATTTTTAAAAGATGTTATAAGACTTCTACTTATACTAGATAGCATTTTGGAACTAAGATAATTGCAAAAGAAATGAGAATAGAAAAGAAGAAAATAAAAAGGATTGATATGTTTCACTTTGGGTTCCAAACATTAAGTTATTTTTAAAAGATACCATAAAACTTCCATTCATATTTGATGATATTTTGGAAAAATAATTGCAAAAGAAATGAGGAGACAGAAAAAAATTTTTTTTTACAGGCACACCGTAATACGGTGCGGCCGCACCATGGCTTCTGCACAGGGCAGAACGCCCGGTGCAGGCGCACCAAGCAGCCTACACTAGATAGAACACCCGGTGCAGACGCCCCGGCTCACCAGGGCAGCCGCACTGAGCCTATAGCGGTGGAAGACTAAGATTTTTCTCCCAAAAAATAGCGAATCAAGTCTCCAAACTTCTCGATTTCTTTCATATAATTGGTCCTTATTTCAATAAAAGGATTTCTTTTGGCCATTTTTTTATCTAAATTTAGCCCAGTTTTAGTATTCTTCTTTCTTAAACTTGATTTTTTTGAATTCTGCTCTAATCTTATTATTGATCCTTGAATTTATTTGGTTTTTGGCTATAACGGAATCGCCGGTGTATGGACCAAACTTTGATTTCTTTAAATCTCATTATCAAATAGAATTAAAATTTCCCATTTTGATCAACTCGTTAAGGTACAATTTTGGACAAATAAAGAAGTAGATGGATAATTTGTCTTATGAACAATATAAGTTTTGCTTATTAAGGATACCCAAAAGATTTAACAAGGTAACCGTTAAGAATTTGATTACAAGATAATCTATGGTAACAAATTTTGAGCCATGAATTAAACTCATGGACAATTAAAAATTTACCCAATTAATTGAAATGGATTAATGAAATTGTTTTGGGACTAATAAATTAAGTAGTCCTAGAAGTATTGACACCTCCCAAATTTAGTCATGAATAATAATGAATTTAAATTGCAACTTTAATCTCTTGATTTGATATTTGTAAATTGGACATATGTGACAAGGACATGCAAGTGGCTCGACTTTTGGATTGAATTATGATTTTCTTTATTGACTACTAAACTTCAAGGCAATACATAAACATGCCTAAACCTTGAAGCATGAAAGATTGCTCATTCTATAGCCTATGATTTGATCCATTGCCTTCCCCATTGTTATATCCCAATAGACCTTTGCACACTGCTTCAATGTATATTGGAATATTTTTTCTTTTACTTAACATTCCTAATGTCCTTCAATCCAAGAATTTGCTTTGTCAAACCTGATTTCCTTTGGATGTAATTTTGCACCCCCTAAGTTACTAAGAATTACTATTCGTTATGTGATTCTTAAAATAATATCTTTTCAATTCCTGTTCGAAAAGATTATACACCTTGAAAAATCTAATTTAGGTAGATTGTTTGAATCACTTATTTCCTTTTGCTATACCTAATACTTATTTTGTATTTTAGCCTGAAAATTTTTTGTATTTTAGCCTGAAAATTTTATTTCCTTAGATATAACACTTCTATTATAATTGATTGACATTTCCCTATATATTCTTAATAAATCCATTGTGTTCTATTCATCAACAATAGTCGTATTGCTTTATACTTGAACTTGGAACCATTTCCCTTTTCTTTGATGCTAATACCCTCTTTAATTTGAGACCTTAATTTCTTGTTAGCCCTTCACTTGATCCTAAACTTTGTCCTGTGTTGTTCTTGAGAATAACTTAGCCATGAAAATTCTCTTTGATAAAATGGGAACCCGTTAGCAAACACTTTCTTTTGATATATGAAACGACCTCAGTTCTTTGAAAAATTGAAATTTATTCCTTCATTTACGCTTTGTTTCTTGTTCTCACCTATTATTGATTGTCTTTGATTGTCTACTTGAAATCTTGAAGTAGCCTTTGAGCTTCTCTATTATTGTCTTTACTTGACCATATGCTTTTGTTTAATGCCTTTTGTTACCATTGACTTGAACTCCTGAAATTGTTTGATTATTGCCTTTGCTTGACTATATGCCTTTGTTGTCATTTGATTAAACTTATGAGATTGTCTATCACTTATAGATAATAGTTCTCCTCACAATTTCGAAATCCTTATTTACTTGACAAAGGACTCTATGTTTCCGCCTTTGTCCCTCTCAACCTGGTTTGATTACTAGGAACATTAACTTTGCAATTCTCGATTATTTGTTATTTTCCTTGTTAACTTTGCTCATATTAATGGCCCTAAATATTTTTTGTTATTCAAAATGCCTTTGATATGTGAAATGATATTAGTACCTTGGAAAAAAATTTTGGAATTTGGGAAAAATTTGTTTCGTTTCCCCTCCTTTCTTCTCTTCCTCTCACTAACTTTTGATTGTCCTTAATTGTCTACTTGTCATCTAGGAAATCCTCTTTAGCCTCTTATTACTTTTATGACCCTTTGTTTTTCACTACTTGATTATGTTCAATGTCTTTTGTTACCATTTTGATTGTGCTACTGAAATTGTTTGGTGATTTCCTATTAACAATGGTCCTCCTTGCAAATTAGAAAATCTTAATTGCTTGACAATGGATTTATGTGCAATTGAAGTAATTTTGTGTCCACGTACCCAACTTCATGTTTCTTCACTTTTATTTAATGTCATGTGACACTATCCCCTCTCTAGTTCCTTATTGTTTGTAATTTTGTTAACTCATCTTATGCCAGCATTCCTCTATTTCGTCAAACTATGAAACCGATTGGTGTTCCTTTGTCTGCCTTGTTTAGTCCTTGCAATTTGATTTGAAGCTCAAAATGAAATTTACGAAACAAAATGGAACACTAGCTTGAAAATTGAAAACAAACTTAAAATAGTTTTGAAAAGAATATGATTCAAAGAATCAAATTTTTGCTAATTGTTATTGGTAAATGAGCAACCAGCAATCCAAACCCATTTTGAATAAAGTTTGAATCAAGTAATTGAATTGTTAAAACTTTGAATATTTGACCCAATTTTGAATTTATGGTATATTTGGGATAAGAAGGAAAAGTAAATTTTATTTTTGGAACTTCAATATTAAAGATGGATGGAAGTCTCATACATGAAAAATGGATTAATTAATTGTAAAAGAAATGAGAGTGCGAAGCGGAAGTGAGTCTTTGAAATGAAGACGATCCTGTTGCATACTATGCTAGTGAAAGTAATAGTTATTGTCATAAGGCTTAACGAATTTCGAGGACGAAATTCATTTAAGAGGGATAAATTATAATATCTCGCAAAATTTTATAAACAAAATATACAAAATAATTATCACTTTAATAATGATGTGAAAGTTACTTGAACTTGAAAGATAATGACAAAATGATCGAATTGAATTGCATAAATTATAAAGCTACAAGATTTATCACTTGAATGAATACTAATTAATAGAATTGTATTGAACTTCAAAGTTGAGAGTTTGTCACTTAAATTGAATTAAAATATGATAATGTAATCGTATTCGAATTATTACAAGATTGTTACATATTGTAAAACGATCAATGTTTTGACAATGAATTGAAGTTAGAAAGTGCTTATTGGCAATGATTGAATAACCACCCGAGTTTACTATTAACAAATGTAAATATTTTGACAATAACTGAATAACCGCTTGAGATGCCATAAAATGCAAAGATTATTACTCAGCTAAAGTCCAGGGACAAGAATGTGGCTATTGATTAGTCTGACTCAATAATATAGCCACTTAATTGAAAAACCATAATAAGTGAAAGGACGTTAAGTGTAGCGACCGAAATTTTCTTAAATGAAAATTTCTATTTTAAAAAATTTTAAAAAAATTGAAGCGTGTCGCTACTACCCTAACTCCATTATTTTTAATATTTGGTCACGATAAAAGTTTAACGAAATTCACATCGCTCATCTATTGTATTATAAATGATAGCGTGAGTTATAATTAATTAGATGTTGTCCGATTAAGAAAACTTCTAAGTCCAATACTTATTCTTAGAAGCCCAAGTCCCTTTCATTTATTTTAAGTCCAGAATTTGGTTTATTCAAATGAAGCCCAATTTTATTTTCTTTTAGCCCAAGTGTAGAGTGCATTAATTATTTAAACTCAACAAAGGAAACCGTGAGCCCAAATTTTTGTTTATTTTAATTAAAACAAATTTCAGGCCCAATGTAAAGCCCAAAGTGGGAATAAGCAGAGCCAAACAAGCCTTGGACCCGTTTTACCTCATCCTCGCGTTGAAAACATCTAAAAAAAATCTTTGCTAACTGATGATACCGTTGGTTATCCATCTCTTCCCAGATTTTTCTGCTACACAAATCCACCCAGATTTCCCTCATATCTCCCCACGATCCTCCCCTCAATGTTTCCAATTCACTCCCTATCTATATATACGTGTGTAAATTTCCCTTGAAACACAGCAACGATTTCAACAAAGCAAACTCAACAATACATACATTTCCAGCAACAGTGTCTGCAACACTACAACAACACATACACACACGAGCTAATTATATACAATACACACAAATTCATTTCAGTTCCAGAAAGATTCAATTTTCACAAAAAAAATATAAACATTCACATTCACAGCACAGAATTTCCAAGAAAGGAATTCACAGTTCCAGCAGGTATACACTCAGAGAAAATTACATACATTTATACACAGATCATTACACACACTGCTGCCCTTGTTCCCGTAACCCTTCGAGTCGAATTCCAAACAGCCAACACCACCACTGTCTTCTTCCATTTACCGCCGGCTACCACCACTACCGTCGATCTCCTTTTCTGTCCGAATTCCCCAAAGAAAAACCAGAAAATTTTGAAAAGCCAAGACCCAGAAACTTACCTTAGCCGGAGTTCGCCTTTGTCGCCGGAGTTCTTGAACCCCAGTGCGAATATGAACCACCACAGCGGCCTTCAGTCACTCGAACCTTTTGGCCAAGACTCGAACTCCCAAATCGCGAACCATGGCCGGAAACCATCCCCTCTCGAACTCCCAAAGCCTCCAACTCGCAAACAAATTCCACCGCTGCCTTTCTCAAACCCCTGACCACTTGTGTCGTTCAAATCAAGTTGTCTCCCCTCTGTTCCATTGAGTCTTACCCGCGTCGCGAGCCCCCATGAACCTTCATCAAGCCCATCGTCCATCGTTGTCTCACCATTCGCCATTGAACTCAAACCCAGAAACACCCTCGTGCCTCTCTCAACTCCCTGCTCTCGATTCTCTGTTTCAAATGAAATCGGGGAAGGAAAATGGGGATTTTGGGAATTTTAATTGAGAGTCGGATTTGTCCTCCAGTCCCTAAGTTTGAAACACGGTCGTTTCAGTCCTTATACTTTTATTGTTGTTTAAATGGTTCCAAACAGTTTCAGTTGTATACAAATCGGCTCAGTATTTTACCCTTTTTCCCATTTCAGTCACCAAATTTTTAGTATCATCCATTTTAGTCCTCAAGTTTTGAAAAACTCCATTTTAGTCTCCAAGTTTTTAGAAAAATGAATTTTAACCCAAAACTTTTTATTAAGTAATGTTTTAGCCCAAAACTTTTAAAGTTCACGATTTAAATTCATACTTTGATTTAATTTAAATAATATCAAATTCTTAACATTTAAATTATTTATCTGCTAGACGAGGAGTATGACTTGACTCATAATTGACCTCCCAGTTGCTCAAACTTAGAAAGAAAAGCTAATTAAGGTAGATTCCCTATTCAAAGATTATTTTCAAAGTATATGCGCACATTCATGAAAAAGTATGATGTAATTATATATTATGTGTTTATACATGTG
Organism: Nyctanthes arbor-tristis; assembly: GCA_963692815.1. NCBI lineage: Eukaryota > Viridiplantae > Streptophyta > Magnoliopsida > Lamiales > Oleaceae > Nyctanthes > Nyctanthes arbor-tristis. The sequence goes on along the minus strand of CAVNYN010287806.1, from coordinate 14,699 downwards.
TTGTATGCGATTTATGGAAACATGAAAAATATGCGCATAATTAGCTCGCCTTAATCGGAAGCCCACAGACTTAGCTTGTCATTTTGACGGACCCACAGACATAGACAATTGGTCTGTATTAAGACAAGTTGACTTGTATTAAGACAAGCTCATAGACATTATTTGCATGTGTACATGTGATTAAATTGCGTAATGTATATTGCATAGTTAGTGCGCGGGAATCTAGTGTTTCTTTGGAACATTCACCATTTATTTCAAAACATTTCAAGTCTTGGAACTGGCAGTGACTCGGTCAATGACAACAATTGTGTAAAAGAAAAAGAAATGAGTTGTTTTCTTTTATTGGATTATTATAAGTTATTTAAGTATTATCTTAAAATTCAAAGGTTGTGTAAAGTTTTGACAATGGATTTATTTGGTGTCATTTATGAAATACAATTGTGTTTACTTTAATATAAGGGGAAAAAAACCTTCCGCACTTATTATATAAATGTCTAAGTTTTTCGCACTTTAAAATGAGATAGAATAAATTTAATAGCGTCTCAGGTGTTCAAAACTCAGCGCGTTACATTAAGTAACATTGATCAAAGTTCTATAACCTAATCGTAATACAACCCGAAGTATAAGGACTTCTCGAGTAAATTACCATCCTACATTCTAAGTGTACAGCGCCACGTCGCGCCACATGTCGTGTCTTAATTGGCGAAACTCAAAATTTTATTAAGAACAAGTAAATCTGGATATTTTCTAACAATTATAAATATGGGACTAACCAAGGGATTTCTTCAATCCCAACCCCTTAGTTGACCTTCTCACTCACCCTAACCTCTCCCTGTTGCTTTCCTCCCTTTCTTTACACCTATACTTGTCAAGAGGCAATTATTTTGCTTCTTATAGATCTCAAAACCTTTATCTATAGAAAGAAAATTCGTCCAAAAATTGTTAAAAAGGAAGAATAACTCTTAAAACCTATCAAAGACCTAACCCACTTCATATATATACAAGCAAACCAACTTGAAACACCACTTTGATCAAGGAAGATGGAGGTTTTGAAGGTATTTATCAACAATTTGAAGAATATTTGGAAAAATCAAGTTAAAGATGTAAGTAACTACTTTAATTTTATTTACCTTTTTAATTTATTACCAATTTATAGATTCCTTTTTATCTGTCATTTTCCCTTTTTTCATTTCCCTTTTTATCCTTCATTTCCCCTTTTTTGTTTCATTTCCCATTTTTATATTATAACAATATTTTCCTATTTTTAATTCCATTTAAGAACTTTCTCAAATTTCTCACACTCTCCATTTAAATTTTTCACTCCTTATCTTGAGCAATTTTATTTCGATCGATTTTCTTAATTTTTTGTTTCAATTTATCATGCATTGTCGAATAACTTCTCAATTGATTCCAATATTTACCAATGTTCAGAAAATTAGACCTATCATTGAATTGTAAATGCTAACCATTCAAGGTTGTTGTACTGATTTTAATTAAAATATTTGAAAACAAAATTAATTTTTGCCAAAAAATAATATTAAAATCTTATTGCTTTTTTAAGAGGCATAAAAAATATCACTTTGGGCATAGATAAACAATCTCATATTGGTTATTTAGTTAAAAGAATTGAGAATGAATACCTATATTAAGCTACTTAAAAAAGGGTTCAAAACAGGGCCTTAATTTATAGGCCTTGAGTTTCTAAAAAATTTAAAATTTTAATAGATTATTATTGAAAAGATTTATTGTGAAGCGGTAAACTGTATCTGTCTTTATCTCACACGTCAGATTATTTTTTGGATTGAATTCAGTATTTGCAAATATTCAGAAAATCTGACCAGTCATCAAACTGAAAAGCCAACAGTTTAAGGTTATCGGACGGATTTTAATTAAACAATTGAAATAAATTAATTTTTACCTAAAATAATGTAGAAAAAGAACATTCAATTTTATAATTTTTTGATCTTTACCGTTTAAAAAAGTTGAAATTTAATTTTGCTTCTTTTTTTAGGAGCAATTGAAAATATAACTTTGGGCATAAAAAAGAAATCCTACATTCGTTATTTAGTGAAAAGAATTGAAGATGTATGCCTATATTAAGTTAATTGGAGAAGGGTTATGCATAATAGAGCTTTAGCTTATCGGTCTTAAGCTTCTATTCAAAATTTTAATAGATGATTATTGAGAGAAAGTTATTGCTAACTGTATCCATCTTTATCTTATATTGTCAAATTGTTTTCCGAATAGATTTCAGTATTCACAAATGTTCAAAAAATCAGACTGGAAAATCTAATGGTTTAAGGTCATAAGACCGATTTCAATTAAATAATTGAAATAAATTAATTTTTATCTAAAATAATATAGAAAAAGAACATTTGATTTTATAATTTTTTTGATCTTTACCGTTTAAAAAAATATTGTAATTTTATTTTAAGAGCAATTAAAAATGTAACTTTGGGAATAAAAAGAGAATCCCACATTGGTTATTTAGTGAAAAGAATTGAGGATGTATGCCTCTATTTAGAGAAGGGTTATGCATAATAAGGCCTTAGCTCATGGGCTTTAAACTTCCAAAAAGTTTAAAGTTTTAATGGATCATTCTTAAGAAAAAGTTTATTGTCTACCGTATCCAATGTTATCTCACACCGTCGGATTATTTTCCAGATTGATTCCAGTATTTCAAATATTTAGAAAACCTGATCGGTCATCGAACCAGAAAAGCTAACGGTTCAAGGCCATCGGACAAATTTTAATTAAATAGTTGAAATAAATTAATTTTTACTTAAATTAATGTGAAAAAAATTCGATTTAATAATTTTTTGATCTTTACAGTTTAGAAAAATATTGAAATTTTATTCATTTTTTAAGAGCAATTGAAAATATGACTTTAGGCATTAAAAAAAAGAATCTCACATTAGTTATTTAGTAAAAAGAATTGAGGATATATACATATATTAAGCTATTTAGAGAAGAGTTATGCATAATATGGCCTTGATTTATAGGCCTTAAGCTTCCAAAAAGTTTAAAATTTTAATGGATCATTATTAAGAAAATGTTTATTGTGAACCGTATTTGTCTTTATCTCATACTGTTAGATTGTTTTCCAAATTGATTCTAGTATTTACAAATGTTCAGAAAATCAAACTGGAAAATCTTACAGTTCAAAGTAATCAGACTGATTTTATTTAAATAATTAAAATAAATTAGTTTTTACCTAAAATAATGTGGAAAAAGAACGTTCAATTTTATAATTTTTTGATCTTTACTGTTTAAAAAAATGTTGAAATTTTATTTCTTTTTAATGAGCAATTTAAAATGTGACTTTGGGAATATAAATGGAATCCCTCATTAGTTATCTGGTGAAAGAATTGAGGATGTATGTCTATATTAAACTATATGGAGGAGAGTTATGCATAATAAGGCCTTAACTTATGTGCCTTAGGTTTTCAAAAAGTTCAAACTTTTAATGTATCATTATTGAGAAGAAGTTTATCGTGAGCCGTATCCATCTTTATCTCGCACCGTTGGATTATTTTCCGGATTGATTCCAATATTCGCAAATATTCAGAAAATTAGACCCGTCATCGAATTAGAAAAGCCAACGGTTTAAGATCATCAGACCAATTTTATTAAATAATTGAAATAAATTAATATTTACTTAAATTAATGTAGAAAAAGAACATTCGATTTTATAGTGTTTTGATCTTTGCGTTTAAAAAAAAAGGTTGAAATTTTGTTTCTTTTTTAAGAGCCTTTGAAAATGACTTTGGGTATAGAAAGAAAATCTCATATTGGTTAGTTAGTGAAAACAATTGACGATGTATGCCTATAATTAAGTTACTTAGTGAAGGGTTATGTATAATAAAACCTTAGCTTATAAGACTTGAGCTTTCAAAAAGTTTTAAATTTTAATGGATCATTATTTATAAAAATACTTATTTGAACTGTATTTGTTTTTGTCTCATACTGTCGGACTATTTTCCGAATTGGTTCCAGTATTCACAAATTTTCTTCAATATTGTTTGTCTTTACACATACGTAAATGATCAAATATTATAGTTTAACGGCCATTGGAAGTTTGACTTTGGGAATAGAAAGAGAATCCCATATTAGTTATTTAGTGAAAATTTTGAGGATTTATGTGTATACTAAGATAACTAGTTATTTCACTCTTGCATTGCACGGGATAATGATACCATATAATATAAGCAATTAAAGAATGTTAAATATGGTTGAATAAAAAAATTGAAACATAATATTTGATCGTTTACGTGTGTATACAGAAAAACAATATACGTGCTATCCGTAATACGATATCTTTCATTAATGGAGATAAAAACAGTCTACACAAAAAAACCTAAGAAAAATATCGAAGAAATTTTTAGAATTTGTATTAGACTACTAGTGTACAACGCATGTGAAAATATATTACATCCGATAAATATAGCTAGAATAAATGATGAATGATAATACAAGTTTTATAACATTTATAATAGAATTTGTTGTTTAGTCATCTTTAACACTGATCATAATTTTTGACTTTTTTAATTTATAACCATCGAAATATCTATATAAAATTTTCTATAAGTGAACACTAACTTTTTCGACAAAATATAGATGTGATTTATTGTCCGGTTTGTTTTTTTAAACTTTTTTAATATGTATTAACGATAGCTAATTTTTCATAATATACATATTCTTCAGACTACATATTTTAATATGTTAACATACTTTAATTAGTATTTAAAAAATTGATCTGTCATGACCAAGTCAATTGAAAAAAATCAGGAATTGGCTAATACTTGAACCAATCCAGAAAATAATCTGACGGTGTGAGAGAAAGACATATATGATTTTCCAGTGAACAATAAATTTTTTTTCATGTCCATTAAAAGTTTGAATTTTTTGGAAACTCAAGACCCTATTATACATAACCCTTCTCTAAGTATCTTAATATATGTACACATTCTCAATTCTTTTTACTAAATAACTAATGTGAGATTCCTTTTCTATTCCCGAACTCACATTTCCTATTGCCGTTAAACTATAATATTTGATTTTTACATGTGTGTAAAGAAAAACAATATAGGTATTACATAATACGATATCTTTCATTAATGAAGATAAAAAATAGTCTAAACAAATAAAGAAAACATTGAAAAAAATTTGCGAATACCGGAAACGATTTGAAAAGTAATTCGAGGGTATGAGATAAAGAAGGATATGGTTCACAATAAACTTTTTTCAATAATGATCAATTAAAATTTTAAACTTTTTAGAAGCTCAAAGCCCATAAACTAAGACTCTATTATGCATAATCATTCTCTAAGTAGTTTAATATATGCATATATTCTCAATTCTTTTCACTAAATAACCAGTGTAAAATTCCCTTTATATGCTTAAAATCAACTTTCTAATAGCTCTTAAACTATAATATTTGATCGTTTATGTCTATGTAAAAAAACACTATAGGTACTACCCATAATACGATATCTTTTATTAATGAAGATAAAAAATAGTAAAAAAAACCCTAAGAAAAACGTTAAAGAAAATTTGCGAATACAAAAACCAATCTAGAAAATAATCTGAAATTGTGAGACAAAGACGAATACAATACACTGGTTCATAATAAATTTTTTTAATAATGATCTATTAAAATTTTAAACTTCTCTGAGTAGTTTAATATAGATATACATCCTCAATTCTTTTTGTCAAATAACTAATGTGAGATTCTCTTTCTCTTCTTAAAGTTACATTTTCAATGGCTCTTTAAAAAATGAATAAACTTTCAACATTTTTTAAACTATAAAGATTAAAAAATTATAAAATCAAATGTTCATTTTCCATATTATTTTACGTATACTGGAATCAATCCAGAATATAATTTAACGGTGTAAGATAAAGACAGATACAGTTCACAATTAACTTTTTCGCAATAATAATCTATTAAAATTTTAAACTTTTTGGAAGCTTAAGGCCTATAAGTTAAGGACCTATCATGTATAACCATCTTCCAAGTAATTTAATATAGGCATACATTATTAATTCTTTTCACTGAATAAAGGTGAGATTCATTTCTATTCTCAAAGTCACGTTTTCAATTGCTCTTAAAAAAGAATAAAATTTTAACATTTTTTTTAAACGGTAAAGATAAAAAATTTATAAAATCGAACGTTCTTTTTCCATATTATTTTAGGTAAAAATTAATTCATTTCAATTTTTTAATTAAAACTAGTCCAATGGCCTTGAACCGTCAATTTTTTAGTCTGATTTTCTGAACACTTGTGAATACTGAAATCAATCTAGAAAATAATCCGACGATGTGATATAAAGACGAATACGGTTCATAATAAAGTTTTTCTCAATAATGGTCCATTAAAATTTTAAACTTTTTGAAAGCCTAAGGCTCATAAGCTAAGGTCCTATTATGTATAATTCTTCTCTAAGTAGTTTAATATCAGTATACGTCCTTAATTTTTTCACTAACTAACTAATATGAGATTCTTTTTCTATGCCTAAAGTCATATTTTCTATTTATCCTAAAAGAAAAGGAATCTCAATATTTTTTAAACGGTAAAGATGAAAAAATTATAAAATCGAATGTTCTTTTTTCCACGTTAATTTATGTAAAAATAATGACCGAATAAATTTTGAGCATTTTGGAAACTTAAGGCCTTTAAACTAAGGTCCTATTATGCATAATCATTCTCTAAGTAGCTTAATATATATATACATCATTGATTTTTTTCACTAAATAACCACTGTGGGATCCTCTTTCTATTTCCAAAGTTATATTTTCAATTGCTCTTAAAAACGAATAAAATTTCAACATTTTTTAAACGCTGAAGATCAAAAAATTATAAAATTGAATCAAAAAATTATAAAATTGAATGATCTTTTTCCAAATTATTTTAGGTAAAAATTAATTTATTTCAACTATTTTATTAAAATTGGTCCGATGACCTCGAACCGTTAGTTTTTCCAATTCGATGACTGGTTTAATTTTCTAAACATAAGCGAAATAAATTTTTTTTCAATAATGATCAATTAAAATTTTAAACTTTTTGAAAACTCAAGACCTGTAAGTAAATTTAAGGCCCTATTATGAACCCTTCTCCAAATAATTTAAAATAGGTATACATCCTCTGTTCATTTAATTAAATAACCAATGTGAGATTCCCTTTATATGCCAAAAGTCATATTTTCGATGGCTCTTAAAAAGGGAATAAAATTTTAATATTATTTTGGATAAAAATTAATTCTGTTTTCAATTATTAAATTAAAATCGTCCAATGACCTTGAACTGTTAACTTTTTCGGTTCGAATACAAGTTTGATTTTTTGAACATTGGTGAATATTGGAACCAATGTGAAAGTTATTCGACGATGTGAGATAAATTAAAACGTAAAAGTAAGAAAATCGATCGTAAATAAAATTGCTCAAGATAATGAGTGAAAATTTTAAATGTGGGTTGAGAGAGATTTGAGAAAGTTATATAATGAGTTTTATTAGAGGAAGGTAGGAAAATATGGATAAAAAAATAGAGATATTTTTAGATAAAATGAAATCTGATTTGGTGATTGATATTAAAACATGAAAAATATAGTGACAATATAAAGAAAGGAAATGAAACAAAAAAGGAAATAAAAGATAAAAATGGAATATATAAATTGGTAATAGTTTAAAAAGGTAAATAATATTAAAAGTAAAATAGAAATTAATGGTCAAGATTAGTAGATTAAAAATTATGTTCTATGTTAAAGATGACCAAACAACAAATTTTATTATAAATATTGTAATAGATGTATTATCATTCATCATTTATTCTGGCTATATCTATCGAATGTAACATATTTTTCTATGCGTTATACACTAGCATCCCAATACAAACTTCAAAAATATTTTTCAACGTTTTTTTTGGTTTTTTTTGTAGACTATTTTTTATCTTCATTAATGAAAAATATTGTATTATAGGTAGAATCTAAATTGTTTTTCTTTATTGTTTTTCTTTACACACATAAATGATCAAATATTATAGTTTAAATCTTTTTAGTACAATTATGTTTAATCTGCTTGAATTACTTATATTATCTAGTATTATCATCTTGTACAATGCTTTCATGAAATAATTAGTAAACAAGAAAGGGAAAGAAAGAAAGAAAGCAAAAAAAAAAAAAAAGAAAGAAAGAAAGAAACAAGAGAGGGAAAAAGAAAGAAAAGCAGAAAGAAAGAAAAGAATTGAAAAAGAATTTTTTTTTCCTTCCTACCAGTAGTCAGCGGTGGCCGATTGGTGGTATACAAGGGTGGAGGATTTATTTAAATAATAAAATAGAGAAATAATATAAAATAACAAATAATAAAAAAAGTTAAAATAAAAAAAATACAAAGACACTAAGGCAGTGTTCTTTTCGTGATTGATTTTCTATTTTTCAGTTTTCAATTCATTTTTAATTTACTGTTTTGAGTACTTGTTTTCATATTTCTAAAAATGCGTTTACTTTGTCATTTTAGAAAGTTGTTTTAAGCAACACAAACTGGAAACCGTGTTCTTTTTCACATTTTGAGAATTTATTTGCTTGTTAAGTAAATTAAATAATTTTGTTTAAGTAAATTAAATAATTTTATTCTTTCCTTAAAAAAGATTATTTTGTTCTAATGTATCGTTACCAAGATTAAAATATGAAATTTTACTATATAATTTGTTATGAGGAAAAAAGAAATTAGAGTAGAGAGAAAGAAATGACATTAAGGGGAAGGGACGAAGGAGAGAGTAGTCATAATTTGGGTATATCATTAGAATAAATAAATTAGAAGAGAGAAAAAACTAAGCAGATGATGAAGAGAAGCAGTACTGTAATAGTTGTAATTGATTTGGTGGTGGAGGGACGAAAGTTTGTAAAATTAGAGGAGAGAAAAAAGTGGAATTCTCAAAACAAAGCGTTTTCCGTGTTTTTAATAAAGTATTGCGTTTTGCTTAAAAACTCTCAAAATGACTTTTTATCATTTTCTAATTTCTTTGATAAAAAATTCCTTGTTTTTTGAATTTTTTTAAAAATATGAAAGTAAATGCGTTGTCAATGTTTTAAAAAACTGAAAACTAAAAACAATCTCAAAATAGTAAAAAGAACAAGCCCTAAGTATTTATAAAATTTTGAAATGTTTTATCAAGCATGTTTGGTAATATTTTAACAAAGTAGGATATCAGTGAGACTTCCCCATAGGTACACAAAAACCCTTATCTTACTAGACTTGTGTCAATCCATAATAAATAATTGATTTAGTTAATCAAATTAATTAATTCGATTCAAAAAGTTTAACACTATGTTTGGATACCATTTAACTTTAATTACGTCTTAATTATTTGATCTTATTTTCCATTTTTAAATGTCTCATTTATTTGGTTCTCTTTTATATTCATTTATAATTATACCCACATAATTTTGAAAATGTAGAATATTTATTTTTCCAATACAATTCTTAATATACGTTGCTAATTAAATAAGAATATTTTAGGAAGTTTGTTGTATAATTATCTTTGTGAAAAAGTAAATGAGACTAAATAATTGAGATAAAGGGGAGTAAGTGATAAAATAAAGCTTTAGTGATTGTTAAGTGACATATAAGCATGTTACATTTAGTTATTGATTTGTAATATATTAGTGGTGTTAAATTAACCATACAATTTACTAAAAATAATCTCTCACTATACGTCTGACGGGATCATCCCGACAAATATACCCATGGCGGGAGATCGGGACTTTACTATTTGCAATAGTGAGTCTTTTTTTTTCTTTTTTTATTAATGTGGAGATTGGGGAGATGAGAGGAGATGGAATAGAGGCATTTGTGGTTCAAATTTTGAACCCTGCCAAAAACATAAAAACTTAACAACTGCAATACTTGTTCAAACCAGATAAAAGTAAAGAAAATAATAATGATTGAGCTATATGAATTGTTAAATTGTTACTACCTTTTAATAACAATTAAGTTAACAAGAAATTTAAAAAAAAATAAAATTAATAGCTTCATTACCACATCCAATGTTAGCTATATTTTTGAGTTGTTAACTTTATTTATTAATAACTTAGGATCAAACGATTGGCTTAGTGGATAAAAGTTTAACTCTTTACCAGGACCCATCTGATATGCCCCTCCCCTTAATTCCCTTTGTAATTAGGGGGGAAAAACCTTTATTGATAACTTCATTTAACATATTTAATTTAACACCACTAATATAGATGCTCTAAATATTTTTCCAATGGTAAATACAAACTAATCATGATAAGAGCATCTCCAACTCACCTCTATTTAGAGAATCCGCCTCTAGTTGTCATCTCCATTTTGGAGATGGCTATAGTGAATCTCCAAATTTGGAGATTTACTATACAAATAGAGGTGGAATATAGAGATTCTTGCCATTTATAGAAATGATATTTCATAAATTGCAAGCTAGTCCCTACCCCTTTTTTAATGTTTTGGTGCTCGTAGTTTTTATATTTTCCATCATTTTAGTCATTATATTTTACTGGTAGCCCCTTTTTTTTATCGCCTTGTATAATTTGGGTTACCTGGCACTTATTACTCCATTTGTTGATTGCAATAATTTTCTTCGTTTCATTTTTTTTGGGACAAAAAAAGAAAAGTATGAATTCGTGGAAATAAAGATGTATACATTTCATATTTTACTATAAGCTCGGCTAGTTGAGTTAAATACTCGATTAATGATTCAATTATTCGTTTAGCTATGTTTGATATTTGATTTTTTAACTTGTATGGTTGTAAATTGAATTGAATATAAAATATAGATATTTAGATAAAATTTGGAGATTATGAGTTCGAGAAGGCTAAAAGAAATAGAGATTGTAAATCTATATTTTAGAGGGAGAAATGATCTAATGTCAGACGTCTGTCAAACACTTATGTGGTGTGCTAGATGCGTGTCATCTGATATGCTACATTACAAGGTATGGCATGACACATTACATGGTACTTATCTGATACGCCACATAAGTGTCTAGATACATAGTCTGACATTAGATCATATAGAGGGGTGACGTTAGATCATATAGAGGGGAGAAAAATAGAGTTTTGAGTTGAAAATAACGTAAGATTGTGATGAATAGCTATTATACAGTTTTGCGACCTTTTGTGACAGTATTTTGCCATCGCAATTTTCTTGTAAACTGTTCCGCTAATGGTTGTGATTGCTTTTTCACTTTACTAAATGTGGGTCGTTATTTCCGCAAAGGCACCGCGCCTATTGGCTGGGGAACAAATTCACCCATTGACTTCAAGTCTTCATGAAAAAAGACAGCCAGATAGGTAAATAAAGCAATGCACTATTGTCCTTTCCTGTGACATGGTCCACTTTTTAAAATATATATATATATATATCACTGTTGATTGCTTCCCACCCAAGTTTTTAAAAATAAGGCAGGTTATAAAAAAGAATGCCATTATTAGAGCGTCTTTAATAGATTTTCTATAAAAATAGATCAAACTTAGAGTTCAGATCTCAATCACCAATTACAGGGGGTTACGTCACTGACACAGGTGATGTAACACCCTGTAATTAATAGTCGAGCTCTAAACTCAGAGCCAACGGTTTCTATAGCTGGACCGACATCTTCAGTGCTCAAAGTCTTTAAACTATGTCTATCAAAAAAGAGAAACATGAAAAATAAATTGGTAGGTCTATAAATTTCCTATTCTTTCTCTAATTTTCTATTTTTTTTAATTATTTTTCTCTCATTTACATCATTTTTCCTCAATTTTTCTTCCCTATGTCACGTGTAAGGTCTAAAAATATACCTTCATTTCCACCTTTTCCAATGTTATTTATTATTTTTGAATTTCTATCTATTTCTCTCCTCTTTTTTACTTTTACCTATTTTTTATACTTTTTTCGTTCAACATTCAATTAAACTAATCATCTCTTCTATGTCTCTATCTCTTTTACACCACCCAAAACTTTGACAACCCTATTGGAGATTTAGAGAAAAAGTTAGGGAAGCAAAAGTAAAATAAATAAGTGGTTTTTATTGTACTTTACTCAAATTTTCAGATAAGAGACTTGAATTCAAACCCCTTCCCGTCCCTCAAAAAAAAAAATAACAAGAAAAGAAAAAAAAACTTCAATAGGCCTCCTTCTTCAAGTCCCTCTACCATCTCCTCCTTGTATACAAAATAAAGTAAAAATGGATAAGGCCATAACATTCAATGTCTTTAACAATTATTTTAAACTAGATTAAAACTAGTTTGGTTTAAATTTTAGTAACCTTGCATATTTTTATTAGTTTTGTCTCTTTCAAAAAAGAAAACAAATAGTATTTTGTAAAAAAAAAAAAGTGGACCAATAAAATAATGTCAGATGCTAAAAAATTTAAAGTAAACTAATTTTAAACTAGAAAATAATTAACAATCAGACTATTTTTTTTAAAACTTAAGTTTATAAAGTAAGAGAAAATATGAATATGTATGTTTGACTCAATGTATAAAAAAATAAAGTTACATGATATACGATAGTTGGTATTACTTAATTTTTTTCCTATTTTTGTTTATTGTGTGTTTTTCATCTTTGTTCGTATCTATTTTGTTCGTATCTATTTTTAAACAAGGATAATAAGAAAATCAAATGAGTAAAAAGTTTTTGTTATAAAAATGTAATTTTTACACCAGTGATGATTATGGCAATGACTCATTGATCTCAATTTGTTTATTATAATTCAATTATCATATATAGTTCAATGTTTATAAAAAAAATTCAAATTGGAAGTGGGAAAGAAAACATAAATTTGATTTCTTTTTTTATTTAATATGTATTGAAGAATAATGTAATGGTCTCTTAAAAAAAAGAATAATGAAATAATATATAAAGTGTTATATAATATAATATATGAGATGTGATTTGTTAGTCACAAAAGGTATTTTTTTGGAAATAAAAAGATTATTTTTTATTTTTTTTAAAAACAAATGTATGTTTTGTTAATATTAAATGAAACGCAATGTGTAAATTGTAATTTCTTAAAACACAATATACAAATTATAAATACACTATAAAACATGGTGTATTTCACAAATTTCCTTTATATATATACACACACATACAAGGGAGAGATAGAAAGGGGAAGGGCAATGAAATTGTGGTTTGAATTCTGAGTCTCCTGCTCAAAACATGAGAAGTTAACTATTACAACACTTGTTTAAATCACATAATTAGATTAATTCATAACCTATATAGTAACTCATATAAACATAATAAAGAAAATAAAAATGATTGAGTTACATATGTTTTTAAATTGTTGTAAGTTAACAAGAAACTAAAAAGATTATTTTTATTAATAATTTAACGTTAGCTACATTTTTGAGTTAACAACTTCATTAATAATTTAATTTAACATCACTGATGGAGGTGCTCTAAATATTAGATTCAACAGTAAATATCAGCCTTCATTAACTTCGATAAGGTTGTGATGGATAGCTTTTGCGACGGTTTTACAATCTTTTGGGACAGTATTTTTGCGTCACCAAAACTCAATTTTCTTGTAAACCAAAAAAACTCTAACGTTGTGACGGTAAACCGACGATCATGATTGCTTTTTCACTTTAACAAATGTGTGGTCTTCCACAAAGGAATTGGATCGGGAAAGAATAGACCCATAGTCTTCAAGTCTTCATGGAAAAAGAAAACAAACGCTATCCCCTTTCCTTGGCATGCTCCACTTTTTAAAAAATATTACTGTTGATTTCTTCCGGCCCAAGTTATTTCACTACTAGAATATGAGGCAACACCAATGGAAAATTACCAACGCCCAGAATTCTGTCGCTACTTCTAATGGATTACCAACCGATTAACAACGGATTTGGAAATATAATATTATTTATATGATATGTGTAATTCCCGGCGGAATTACCTACAGAAATGTTCCGTTAGTATAATTCCATTAGAAATCCGTTGGCAATCAATAATAGTAAAATTAATTGTAAAACCAATTATAAAAATTCCAACGTATTTTTCTGTTGGTATTGAACTAAAATAATTATATAATATAACGTAAAAGTTTCGGTTAGTAATTTTGTTGGTATTGCCACTAAAAATTTTCAACTTTCCCTCTTTAAGTATTTTAGTTTCCCACCTCGTCTAAAATTTGAAACAAAGAACCAAGTTTTGTACACAAATCCTAATTCCTCTCCACTGCAACTACAGTTTCTCGCTTTCTCCTGGTCTTTGATTCTCTGTTCATCCCCCCCCAGATTAGAGCAGCCCTCCCTTCCTCCGACTCCGGCGACCCATCTCGTCCTTTAGTTCCGTGATTCACCCCCTTCTGCAAATCTAGCGACCAAGCTTCTATCCCGCCGGCAAATCAGGTGTTTCAATTTTGAATCTATCGACTATCATCTATTAAATTTTCTTTGGCTGTATAAGTAAGCTAAATTATGAAATTTTCTGTAATGCTCGACTTCTAATCTTCTGTGGTAGAGAATTCAAAAATCTATTGAATGAGATTAAAAACCTAATGTGTATCTTTTTTATGAATTTGAAGACCTTAACCTAATTATTTTTGGTAAACATTCTTCTATATTTGGAACACAAGATAAGAGAAGTTTCTGCTAAAGTTTCTTCTAATTAAAGTTCGTCTTTGGGTTTCCATTTTTTTTTTTGGGGTAGGTGGTTGGGGGGAGGTGGTGTTGAGTCATGA
>CAVNYN010287805.1:0-39992 GCA_963692815.1 Nyctanthes arbor-tristis | reverse complement strand
ATAAGCTCAATTAGTTATAGCATAGGAATCAAGTGAACTGTTAATTCTGTTTACATTGTATTCTTTGATAAATATATTTGACTTGATAGGTTTAAAAAACGGAATTATCGGACTTGAAAGTAACTAGACCTTGATCTAGTAATATTTCAAATACATCTTCAAGTTTTTTCCCCCTTTTACTTACAATCTAATATATTGGGCATCTCACTATAAATCAAAAATTGTTAGTTATATGATTCTTTAAATGTTACCCTACTAACAAAACGCTCAAGGATCCCTTAAAATAAAAAAAATAAAAATAAAAATAAAAATAAAGAAAAAGAAAAAAACACACACACACACACACATGCATTTGAGACTACTCACTCTTAACGTTAAATAAAATTGATGTTACTGAAATATACTTATCCGATTAAAAAAATAAATAATGTTATTCATCACCATCAGTGATGATCATCATCTGATGTGTTAGTGTAATGACATTAAATGATAAGTAAAATAAATATAAGACGTGTGATGCATTTAAATGAACTTGTAATATCAGAGCATCCACATTGATAGTGCTAAAATAGTTTGTTAGTAAAGTTATTAGTTAACAACTCAAAAAACAACTTACATTGGTAGTGTTAAAGTAGTTGCTAAAAGTTTTTAATTTAAAAAGTTATTAATTTTATTGTTAAAGTTAACCATAAAATTAACACTTTATGTGACATTATTTCTTCTTTTTTTTTATTTTAGTTAAGTTGGGATTGACTCACCATTTGACTAATGAATTGATAATTAAATTTAACACGGCTATTTAGAATCACCAATGTGATATAAATTAATAGTTATATTTAACTTGCTTAGATGTTATTTAACAATCACTAAAACTTTATTTTTTACTTATGTGGATAGTTAAATCTAACAACATCAATGTGAATGCTCTAATATCATTTAAACATTGTGACCATCAACAATAGTGACAAAAGCACGAAATTTGTTAAGAAGATAGATAACGCTCATGTTAAGGATATAGATGGCTTACGTGGCGAAAATCTAATAAAAGCAGCCCCTTAAAAGTGGCCCCCTATTGATGGGGCCGCTTTTGTTAGATTTTTATTACGTAAGTAATAAAACTCTTTAACAGAAGATAGATAAGACTATGTAGTCAGACCGTAAAAATCACTACTTTAAAACAAGAGCAGCACCATTCCGATTTGCAGGTATGAGACTCTCATAATACACTACTCATGCATCCTCGTGACCAACACGTGCAAAGACGGGAAACCCTTTACAACTCACAAAGTGAATTCATGTTTTGACAAATTTTCCCCAAAAAATATTTTAAAAAGAAAATATAAAATAAAATCTTACCGCGTGAATAACAAAACCAGTAATGCTCGCGTTGTCATAATGTCAATGGGTTGACTATATCAAAATTCGTTCACACGAGACGTAGCGCGTGAGGGATACGAGCGTGTGATGCCCGACAGCTTGCAGTGGTGTGGGGCCCTCCTTTTTGGGAAACACTGACGCGTGCAGTGTGGCCTTTAAATGGCAATTCCTCTTTTTTATTGCGGCGAATCGGGTCCGGGGATCCAACGGCGCACAATAAAACAATATATATGTCAAGATTACAAATTTAAACGTTTCTAACATTGGAGGAGCCAAATTGCCCCCGCCACCACATCTAATGTAAGGGCTAAAAGCCTATTTTTGAGGGTGAAAATCCAAATGAAGGGTTTAATTTGGCCCTTCATTTGGGTTCCCCTTCAATTAACGTTTTTACTTTTTCTCCTTTCATTTTACCCCTCATATTAAAAATGTTCTTACGAAGTAAAAAAGTGTGCACATCAATTATTCAGGTTAGACGCGTTTAAACACTTCAATACATAATAAAAATTACGATGAATACGTGATAAAATGAAAGGTGTGGAAAAACATGGAGTTCAAGCTTTGAATATAAATACTGTTTAGCATCACCTTTGCGAGTTTTTAGAGTACAGTTTGAAACAAGTAATCCCATGCATGAAAGTAGAGTAATGTGAATCAAAACTTGGGCTTGGTGGTAAATTATGGCAAATTGTATATTGATAAAGACGTAGTTTAACGTGATGTTTAAATTAATTAGCTCCTGCTAAATATGAGATGTGCTGTAAATTATTTAATTATTTAGTGACGCTCAAAATTTTAGATTTGTACCTATAAATAGGGGTTTTTAGTTCTCATAATAAAACACACAATTCTTCAGTTTGTTCTATATTTTCTCTCTATTTTACTGTATTCTTTTCTTTTAGTTTATAATACGTTATCAGCACGATAACTCTGAAACTTTTATTTTAATTAATCACTCGTTGCTTCATGTGTAAAAATTCTTTTATCACCACTTATAACAAATTGGGAGCAACTTTTCTTTGAGTTGGAACAACCAACACCATTGTGAATTTAATTTATTTTATTCCTATGGTGAATCTCTTTTTGCCCATCAAATTACCAGCCAATTATGTGCAAGATTGGTAATTTGTTTACATGGCAGAGAGATTGTTCGGTAGTCTTTTGTTTATTATTTTTACTGGAGTACCAATAGGCCATCAATTTCCTTCCAGTTCATGGATCTTGATTGATTATTTATTTAATGTTCTTATAATGTTTTATATGCTGTGTTAATTGGGACGTTCTTCCAATTTAATGGCAAGTGTGGTTCCAATTTACTTTGATACAGAGTTTAATCGAAAGATAGTATCTAAGATGTCCATGAAATCATCTACCAATTTAATGGTACGATTGTTTCTAATTTGTGTGATTATAGAGTTTCCAATTGACGATTTTTGTTTTACCATGGACAGCCAATATTCAATTTCAATGAATTTTTTGTTTCCAATTGTATATGTTATGTTGGCAATCATATTTTGATTTATATATGGAGGGATCATGAAATTTGTCTGGATTGATTCCTTTTGAAATAATTTGGCGGCCAATTACATAATAAATGTAAATCTGATAGTCACATTTTTCTTACTTCCGCTTTTATTGTATAATAGGGAGATCATGAAGTTTTTCTTTTGATTGATCTTTTTTTTATTTGATTTTGGATGTCAATTAAATAATACATATGAATATGGCAATCATTATCTATTGATAAGCACTACAAGCCTTATTTAAATACATAAGAATCATGTATCATTTGCCTATTACATTAATAGTTGTTTTTACATTTATCTATATGCAATTAATTGATTAAATTATTAGATATTTTGTATAATAATATGTTTATTTAAATTGAGTATTACTATTTGTTACAAGTCTTATATACCATATAATTATCTAAGTATTGTTATAGATCTTTATTCATGGCTCTTGAAAAAGTGCAATGATATAAATATGGTAACATAATATTATTTCTCCTGAAGAGAGAATTTTACAGATTCCAATATTCAAACGAATATTAAGAAATTGTATCTGAAAGAAACAACTACAAGTAATAACTTTTCTATGCTCTTGAAGTAGCATAGATTTCATTCAAATCTTGAATGATGGGATAAAATCTATATTGCAATTGATCAATTATTGTTATATTTTATTTGTTCACTTTATTGCATTATATAGGATTTAGATATTTTCTATGAATACATTATTATTAACTGCTTCAATATCAAAGTGCTTTTTATATTTAATTTTTATTGATAATTAATTTTTTCTAATTTGGGAAATAGAGTGGTACAAGATAACTTATCAAAATGTTTGGCTAGTTGAAAGTGCCACTACTCATTTTTCATTCATTGAAGGCTCTATAAGAGCCTATATAATCTTGTCAAATAATACAAGAATATGTATTGATGATGCACTTTATTCTAGCAAATCCAAAAGATATTTGCTTAGTTTTAATGATATCCGCTGTAATGGATATCACATTGAAACAATGCAAAAAAGACAATGTTGAATTTCTTTGTATAATTTCTTTTGTCCTTGACCAGAAGCAAATAAAAGAAAAAGTTACACGCACTCCTGTTAAGAATGTATTTTACAAATATAAAGTCAACAAAATCGAATTATATAAAGAACCAGAAGATTCTTTTACCCAATAACTATAAATTCAACTCTCCCTAACAAGGGAATTTTGAAGTTAGACAGTTCCTTACAAAATTAATGTTGAACATCCAAACTTTTCGTAGAGAAGTTATGTGAATATACATGAGACAATACATCCACCTCACGATTAAACAACAATATCAATAATCCTGAAGAATATTTTGATGATATTATTTGTCGTGGTTGTTGAAGAATAGCAATTATGTCTTATATTCATTGTTCAATTATGTCTTATATTCATTGTTCTTAATGGAAAAAGACAATTAAATAATTGTTATGATAATCTAGAAGATTATTGCAATATAAATAGATATATTCTTGAAGAATCCCTAATTAAATCCCATATTTCAGAGGAATATGATTGACTCTGGAAAAGTGTGATATATATGATTGATTATTGTTTTCATGAAAAAAAAAACACACGGTACACAAATATTCCTATATAACAGCTCTATATTATGCTTATAGAAGCAATTTATTTCTTTTATTTATTCATTATGTGCATCAATTTCTTTATTATTTATTTCTTATTTTATTTAATTATCCCACTAGATCGAATAATTCACAATTGGTTGAAATATTAGAGTATGAGTATTATATGCTCATGAAGAATAATTTATACCAGTTCTATTTAATTTGATAAATCAATATTCTTGAAGAATATCGAATCATTACTCTTGAAGTAGTAATTGTCACGCCCCCACTAACTTTACAATAATTTCCAAATGTATTATGGTAATTTACAAATAACGGGGACGGGACGTGCAAAACAATTCAATTTATCTTATCTTACAGAGTTTAATAGACAAAGATAATTTTATAAGTTAACAAATCGTCCATCTTTTAAAGAAACATTAACGCTAGGTTTTTCAAGAAAACATATGGAACACAAGAAGTTGTATTGATAGATATATTTCATTGATTTTCAAGGTGTGCTAAATCATTAGAAAACTTTTACAATGAAAAGTAGAATTCAAATAAATATAAATATTATATCTCTCTATTGTCTCATATGTTATAAGATGTAAAACATATATATTATAGAGGTGTGCGTAAAAGTAATAAATTTGTGATAGTTTCAAGAACAAGTTTACACCACATGCACAACTCTACTCCCATTCACGAGCACGATCCAACTCCCAGCTTGCCCTACTTTTCAATTGTTATGACTCCAATTATCTACAAAAATTGTAATAAGTGGGGAGTGAGTACAACGTACTCAGTGAATAAAATAATCATTTGATTCACCTTTCGTTTATAAAACTCATTTCCAAGAAAATCATTGCATGTACAAAGCTTTTCAATGTACAAAAGGGCCCTATCACTAGTTAAACTACTACCCGTGGTGCGCGCCAGATTCATATCAATTCAATTAAGTGGATCCACAATGAACCCTGGTAGATCCATACCGAGATTCCAATTCAAAACAAACACCACACTAATCTTCCCTATTCCGGGATCATTGAATAGGTCATAGTGCAGGAAACAATTCAGAATGGCCAAGGCCATACAATCACAAAGCAATTAAAAACGAGTAGAGCATTAACTAGCGATACAAATGCAATAAACCAATCTTTCTTTCAATAATAATGCATTCAAATCCATGTTTGTCTCATCAAAATCATCAATCAAATACACACTTATCTTATTAAAACTTTATGCATGTAGAAAAGGAATCAAAGTATTAGGTTACCCACCTCAAATATTCTTCGAATAATCCACGTGAAGAAGTATCTTTAAAGCCCTGATATTCCTCAATTAACGCTATCTTTCAAGCTATAATCCTTCCATATATGGTAAGGGACTCTTTTCAAAGGACAAATAGGTATTTTGGCGAGTTTTTATTGGTTTTCTCCTTCCCTTGGCCAAGTTGGACGAATTTTGGGGTTCGGGAGAGAAAAGGGAAATGGTTTGGAAGAGAAAATGAAACTCTTAGCTTCCTTATATAATAGTTAGGATTTAGCTAGTTTTAATAACTTTTGAGTTCTACCAATTATATAGTGACAAGTGGCGCCAATCATATTGTGATAAGTGGCGCCAATCACATCGTGGCGCCACACACTTGTCGGGAAATTGCCCAAGAAGTCCTTTCCCTTGCATTATCTTTCAATCAAGTCCACGCTCTTTAGTTCATGTTAATTTAGTCACTACACTTTAGTTTATGTCAATTGTCAACCAAGATCTTTCTTTAGCGTCAATTCAATAACAATCTTCAAGCAATCTTACAATAATATTCAAGTAATTCTTTCAAAACAACAATTTCGTTGCTTACCTTAATTTGTAGAAATTTCCGGGATGTTACAATCTACCCCCTTAAATAAATTTCGACCTCGAAATTTGCTAAGTAATATGGTGATAATTATTTTTCAAAAGCATAGTACGCAATCGGATTGTCCTTACTTCAAAGAATGGCTTCCGCTGCACACTCAAATTCCTTTTTATTGTCAAGAACATGCGTGGTGATCGGGTTATTAACTCCTTTTTCAGGCAGGAATTTATCTATCTTCAATATCGAAGTTCAAAAATCAAATTTATCCTTCCTTCTTAACTCCAAATATACCATAAATAAAAATTTGGGTTGAGCAATTTACTCAAAATTTTAACAATTCCAATTACCCGAAATTTTATGTAAATTTTATTCAGAACGGGTTTGGATTGTCAGTTGATCATTTACTAATTTGATTCCTTGAATCTTATGCTTTTCATAACTATTTCAAGTCCATTCCCAATTTTCGAGCTAATGTTCCATAATTGTTTCAAAATTTCATTTTTGAGCTTCAAGTTAAATGGCAAGTACTAACCAAGGCAAGAAAGGAAAATCAATCGGTTTCAAAGTTTGATAAAATAGAGGGGTGCTGGCAAGAAGAGTTAACAAAGTAACAATCAATAAAGAACCAAAGGGTTAACGTCATATGAGATTAAATAAGATTGAGGGAAAGCAGACGGAAACAGGAAGTTAATTTTTACATAAGTTCATTGTTAAGCAAGTAAAATTTCCTGATTGTACAAAGAATTTACAAAGAATCGTTGGCAATAGATCACAATTCAAGCAATCTCAAAGGTTCGATCAAAATGGTACAGAGTCATGGAACAAAATTATGTAGTGAAAAGCAAAGGCAATAAAAGTAATAGGTGACCAGAGGGAATTTTTGAGATGACAAGTAGGCAATCAAATATGAGCAAAAGTAAACGAGAGAAGAAATTCTCCCAAAATTCAATTGCCTTCCAAGGTACTGGTATTAATTCATATACCAAAGGTATTTCGATTAGCAATGACAATATAGGGATATTGGCATGATGAAGTTTAGCCAGGAAAATAGCAAATAGTCAAGAATTACAGAGGAGTTAATGTCCCTTGTATTCAAATCAAGCTGAAGGGAATCTGAGCGAGAACATGAAATTCTTTATCAAGCAAGGAGTTTTTTTCGAAGTTGTGACGGAAACTATTACCCATAGGTAATGGTCAAACAATTTCATAAGCTTGATCAAATGGCAACAAAAGCATTGGACAAAGGCATATAATCAAGTAAGGCAGAAGCCAAATGAGATTCCAAGATTTCGAATAGACAATCAAGGACAATCAATAATGGGTGAGTACAAGTATAAAGGGAGAAATAAATTTCAAAATTTCAAAGAACTGATGTCGAATGATCAAAGGAAAGTCTTTGCTAACGGTTTCCCATCTTATCAAAGAGAATTTTCATGGTTCATTTATTCTTGAGAATAACACAAAACAAAGCTTAGGATCAAGTGATGGGTTAACAAAATTTAGGATCTCAAAATTAAGGGTTCACTAGTGCCAATAAAAGAGAAATGTTCTCAAGTTCAAGTACAAAGCAATAGGACTATTGTTGACAAATAGAACACAATGAGCTTGTTAGGAATATATAGGGCAAAAGGAATAATGCCAATCAATTATAAGCAAAAGGTCATATTCAAGGAACTACAATTTTCAAGCAATAAGTGTTGGGTCTAGCAAAAGAAGATTTGAGTGACTCAAATAGTTTACCTGGATATACAGATATAGCCTTCTTAGGCAAGAATTGAAAAGATATTATTTCAAGAGCTTTTTCTTAACAATTCGGGGGTTCAAAATTGCATCAAGAAGAAATCATATTCAATAAGGTAAATTCTTGCTTTAAAGAACATTGGGAATATTGTCTAAAGAAAGTGTTTCGAGATACATTGAACCAACATGCAAAGGTCTGTTGGAATACAACAATGAAGGAGGCAATGACCAAATTGAAGGGCATTATAAGGGCCATATTCCATACTTCAAAATGTAGGCATATTTGTATACTTCCTTGGAGTAATCAATAAGCATTCAGATTTGGCAAATCAAATTTCTTGTTTTGAAAAGTATTGGTAATTTCAAGAGTTTCTCAATAGTTCGATTAATCGTGTGATGGATGGCGATTCTTGATGATTAAGGGGCCGAATCGCATTCAAAAGAAGTCAAATTCGGCAAAACAAGTGCAACTGTTTCAGTATACATTGAAAAGATATGCAAAGATTTATTGGACATAACTATGAGAGATGCAATTGATCAAATCAAAGGGTATATATATTGAGCAATCTTTCATTATTCGAGTTTAGGCAAGCTTATGTTTTGCCTTAGAGTATTTAATAACCATTAAAAATTACTGGTCCAACAATAATTCGAATGAAGTTGGAAAATTGAATTCAAGCCTCTTGCCATGTCCTTGCCACATTTACTTTCTAAATATTAAATCAAAAAATCAAAAAAAGATTAAAATTTATCATGGTTCTCAGCCACTTTCTGTAAGTATCACTATTTTTAGGAACACTTAGTCTTGTAATATAGCAACTCAAAACAATTCTATCAATTCATTAGTCAAGACAATTTCATCAATTCATTGAGTAAATTCATTCCAATTAAATAGACAAATTCTTAATGATCCATGAGTTTAATTCATGGCTCAAAATTTATCAATCAAATTCTTAACAATTACTTTCGTTAAATCTTTCGGATAATTCTCAATAAATGAGACTTATAATATTCATAAAATAAACATCAATTTGTTTCTCTATTATCCCAAAATCGTACTTTAATAAGTTGATCAAAATGAAAAAAATTTTCTCAACTATTATATTCAATGACAAAATTTGGTGCACATATTGGCAGTTTTATAACATAGTCCAAAAGTTAAGATTTCAAAAATCAATAACGGAATTAGCACAAAATTCAAAAGTCAAGTTTGAGTAAGGAAATATTAAAAACCGGGCTAAGTTTGGATGTAGAATGGCCAAAAATTTCAAGAGCCAATGGCAAAGTTAAAGCACAAATTCAAAATCAAGTCCAAGCAAGAAGAATATTGAAATTCAGGTTAAATTTGGGTGCAAAAGACCAAAAGAAAAATTTTCAATAGCAATTATGTGAAAGACACAGTGTTTGTGGACTAAAGAAACTTTTAATAAGTCTTTCCGGCTAATATAGAAGAGACCATGAAATTTGGAGACCCAATTGCAATTTTTCTAGAAAAATCTATAACTTTGGACTGATCTGGACAAAATCAAGAAGTTCAGGGACTTGACAGCAATTTTTTTCAAAATATCGGGTGCCCACCGCCACACCGCTATGTGGCCGCGGCTGGCCAACAAAATTCTGTTGGCCGCGGCTACCCGCGGAATGCTTGCCGCGGGTGGCCGCGGCCTGTGCGGCCGCACAGTGAAATTTTTTTTTTTTTCATGTCTTGTGCGGCCATATGTTGTTTATTATGTTGCACGACTCATTTCTTCAACTTTTCTTGAGTTAGCAAGGTCAAATATTTCTAATGAATAAGATTGAATAATGTAAACCAATAGGTCATATATTTCGTTTGACTTTAATTTCGCATAATTCTATCATGTACAAAGGATTCATAAGTTGGTAAGTATTAACTTACTAACAAGTCGGTTGGTCGATGCCTTGCGCAGAGTAGTTTATGCATGTAGTGCCCCAAGAACGTTGCTCTGATACCATTCTGTCACGCCCCCACTAACTTTACAATAATTTCTGAATGTCTTATGGTAATTTACAAATTCTGTAGCGGAAGCTTTTATTCAAATAATGGGGATGGGACGTGCGAAACAATTCAATTTATCTTATCTTACAGAGTTTAATAGACAAAGATAATTTCATAAGTTAACAAATCGTCCATCTTTTAAAGAAACATTAACGCTAGGTTTTTCAAGAAAACATATGGAACACAAGAAGTTGTATTAATAGATATATTTCATTGATTTTCAATGTGTGCTAAATCATTAGAAAACTTTTACAATGAAAAGTAGAATTCAAATAAATATAAAGATTATATCTCTCTATTGTCTCATATGTTATAAGATGTAAAACATATATTATAGAGGTGTGAGTAAAAGTAATAAATTCGTGATAGTTTCAAGAACAGGTTTACACCACATGCACAACTCTACTCCCATTCGCGAGCACGATCCAACTCCCAGCTTGTCTTGCTTTTCAATTGTTATGACTCCAATTATCTACAAAAATTGTAATAAGTGGAGAGTGAGTACAACATACTCAGTGAATAAAATAATCCTTTGATTCACCTTTAAGAAAATCATTGCATGTACAAAGCTTTTCAATGTACAAAAGGGCCCTATCACTAGTTAAACTACTACCCGTGGTGCGCACCAGATTCATATCAATTCAATTAAGTAGATCCACAATGAATCCCGGTAGACCCATACTGAGATTCCAATTCAAAACAAACACCACACTAATCTTCCTTATTCCGGGATCATTGAATAGGTCATAGTGCAGGAAACAATTCAGAATGGCCAAGGTCATACAATCACAAAGCAATTCAAAACGGGTAGAGCATTAACTAGCGATATAAATGTGATAAACCAATCTTTCTTTCGATAATAATGCATTTAAATCCATGTTTGTCTCATCAAAATCATCAATCAAATACACACTTATCTTATCAAAACTTTATGCATGTAGAAAATGAATCAGAGTATTAGGTTACCCACCTCAAATATTCTTCGAATAATCCACGTGAAGAAGTATCTTTAAAGCCCTGATATTCCTCAATTAAAGCTATCTTTCGAGCTATAATCCTTCCATATATGGTAAGGGACTCTTTTCAAAGGAGAAATAGGTATTTTGGCGGGTTTTTATTGGTTTTGTCCTTCCCTTGGCCAAGTTGGACGAATTTTGGGGCTCAGGAGAGAAAAGGGAAATGGTTTGGAAGAGAAAATGAAACTCTTAGCTTCCTTATATAATAGTTAGGATTTAGCTAGTTTTAATAACTTTTGAGTTCCACCAATTATATCGTGACAAGTAGCGCCAATCATATTGTGATAAGTGGCGCCAATCGCATCGTGACAAGTGGCGCAATGTGGCGCCGCACACTTGTCGGGAAATTGCCCAAGAAGCCCTTTCCCTTGCATTATCTTTGAATCAAGTCCACGCTCTTTAGTTCATGTTAATTTAGTCACTACACTTTAGTTTATGTCAATTGTCAACCAAGATCTTTCTTTAGCGTCAATTCAATAACAATCTTCAAGCAATCTTACAATAATATTCAAGTAATTCTTTCAAAACAACAATTTCGTTGCTTACCTTAATTTGTAGAAATTTCCGGGATGTTACAGTAATAGTTTAAATTAATTCCAAAAGCATTATTTATTATGCTTCTGAAGTAGCACATATTTTGATAAATTTGAGATTTTCATTTGTATAAGGTTGATACATGCAATAATGCTTTGTTCCTGAAGGTGATTCTAAAATCTGTGCAATTCAATATTCTTGAGGAATATTTGACTAATATTGGATTATTACTCCTAAAGTAGTAATTGCTCAAATAAAATGATATTTGTCCACAACAGTAGATTTGTATAAATCTAAATCTGGTAGAAAAATTTATTATTGTTACTAGAGAATTATGGCTCTACTAGTATTACAAATGAAAAGTTCATGATCGAGAGGAACAAGACATTATGGATTTTAATATTCTAGATGAACTTGAAGTTTGCTCTTGAAGAAGCAATCTAATTAAGATACTTTATATCTTGAAGATTTTAGTTCAAATCTGATTCAAGATTTTGATATAATCTTGAAGATTTCATCTTAGAGATTTTACTGTACTCCTGAAGTAGTACGAATCTCAGAAAAGATCACAAGCGATCTGTATATCATCATATGAAATAAATCTTGAATATAATACTATAACAATTAGAATATTGTGTTAAACTTGAAGTTTAATTATTCATCAATTAAAGCTCCAGAAGAGCTTATTAAGATTAATTACCTTTCATTATAATGTACTAAAATATTAGTATAAGATTACTTGTTTACATTGAACATAAAGTTCAATATTTTATTTGGCATGACCGGCCAGACCATCTGGATTTATTAATGATGAAAAGTATCGAGATATATGTGAAGAACTGTAAGATTCTTTCACTTGATTAAAGAGTTCACATGTGTTGTATATTCTCACGCAATTGTTTGCTAATTATTACTAGCTAAATTTGGAATTAAGTTTTTAAATATATCTGAAAAATATTTAGGGTGAAATTTGTGAGCCCACTCAACCTCCATGTAGACCTTCTAGATATTTATAATTTAGATCCACTAGAGGTCACATGTGTGATATTACTCAAAACCTGAGATTTGTGAGATTATTTAAAAGATAGTTTGCATTTCAGATTATTGACTATATGGTTACCAATAGTATATACCAAATTAAAGGCTCCAACTCAGATTGCTATAAATTCCTATAAGAGGATTTGAGTATTAATGACATGCCTGAAGTATGATGTGGTCGATTCCAAAATAAATATTCGGAAATAGAATATGGAGCAAATATTTTATATGCTGGTCAAATTAAGACATAATACTCGAAAATAGCATATAGACATAACTAATCAGAAAACCCCTAAAGTGGTTCAGGTACCTGAAATTAGTGAAATAAAAGGGATCCCAAAGTGTTATGTCTACACTGGGAATCAAATGGAATCGACAAGAAATAATTGTCGACAATAAATAAATACTAATGAGCTCAATGATTGCGAGGATGATGGGTTTATTTTTCATCAAAAAAAATTTAATGACATAGAATGTTGGCTAAAATAAAAAGGTACAATCCACTAGATTGCTATATGCTAAGACCAGCAGTTTAGTCATTTGAAAATATGTATCATGTTAATAAAATATCAAAAGGTACTTATGTGTAAGTATCATTAAATAAGTGGTGGTACAATTGAAATATGATGTTGTGTTCAATTGGCAATTTATGAAAATATCATAAATATAGTATACTCCCTTAAGGATTTGATATGTATGAAGCACATAAAGAACTAAAAGTTCTTGCATAGATTGCCAGTATATATAAGGAAGATACACGTTGTACTTTTTCCTTGACTGGGGTTTTGTCCCATTGGGTTTTCCTACCAAGGTTTTTAACGAGACAACGAGACAACTTTAACGGCGCATTACACAACAATGTATTTTTCCTTAACTTGGATTTTTTCCCACATGGATTTTTCATATTAGGTCTTGAAGAGCATTGAAGATTTGGCTAAATGATTCAATACAAGAGGACCATTATTGAATGAATTCAAGAGGAGTAGATGTACTCTTTTTCTTTTAACCAGTTTTTATCCCATTGGGTTTTTCTGGCAAGGTTTTAATGAGATAGCATCTTAGACGCTCCAAATTTATTCAGAAACAATTGCACTCTTTTTTCTTTAGTTTGGTAATTTTTTTCTTCCATTGGTTTTTTCTCCAAAAAAAGTTTTTAATGAGGCAATTACTGTATATATTAGTCATTCAAGGGGGAGTATTGTAAATTATTTAATTATTTTGTGAATGACTAATGTACCCCCCAAAACCTAAGACTTATACATATAAATAGGGGTCTTTGGTTCTCATAATAAAACACACAATTCTTCAGTTTGCTCTATATTTTCTCTCTATTTTGCTGCATTCTTTTCTTTTAGTTTATAACAAAATGCACATTATTTTACAATTTTACATGTTAATAACAAACTCATATTACCTTCGTCCCATAAAGATAGTAATATTCCATTTTTTTTATAGAGATTAGAAAAAGTTCACTTAATAATAATGAAAAGTCAATTTAAAATCAATTTTCTATTACACTCCTTTCATTTATTAAATATACTAGTTAAACCATCAATGCGTTGTATGGGCTGAAAAACTTATTAAAATATATCATTAGATTAGTTACACAATAAATCTGCAACATTTACACATCTGTTGAAAATATAAAAATACAAGTATACATTAATTGAGTCAATAAGATTAATGGAGTTAGTAATCGAATAATTTAAGATCGTTCATATGACAATCTAAATTCTTATATCTAATCTTTCGTATATACGGTATAATGTGAAATATCTATTACTATGATTCAATACTATTCGAAAATGTAAGTTCAATGACAAATGTACAATACTATTAAATTAAAATTTTTTATCTCTTTAATTAAAGTTAGCTATAAAACATAAGAGATTCAAACCCAAATAATAGACCATGAAAGACAAAATGAGAGTCAAACAACATGTTATAAGTTTTTCCAATGAGGTCTTACCCCATTTGGTTAGGGGACTAAGGTTAAGGCCCTAAGATGTAGATGTTTAAGGCACGATTTCCCACATGTGGGGGCTTGTCTATATTTTATATATAGTTTGTAATCTCATGTATATGAGTTTGATTTCTTATAGTCCCCTATATAGAGGTTTGTATTGTTGATTTCTGTGTGCTGTGTTTCAGAAGGATATATATATATATATCTATATGCACTTATAGTGCCATGATGCCGAATGTAATTGTACCTAAAAAAAACATGTTACAAGTATTAAAAATATTTGTTGTAACCATTTTCACGTATAATTTTTGGAAAAATGAAATGTGGTGAGAATTAAAATAAAAAAATGTGTTTATAATTTATATTTAACTTATTAAGTCATTACCAACTCAAGGCACCACATTTTACACAAAATCTAAATTTTCAGATATCATACGATTCAATCCAAACGAGGTAAAAAATGGAGATCTTTCTGGAAAGAATCGATGTTTCTCTCACAATAAAAGAATAAATCTTCAAATTTAATTAATCTATAATTTGGTGATAAAATTCTTCAAAAAAGAAAAAAATTAGGGGGGGCAAAAAAATATGAGACGTGATAGACATCACATTTTAATTAATTTGAAAATGGAAGGAATCCTAATAATAAGAATGATAGTGAGACTAGTTCTAGCCCGATACGTCTTTTTGTACCCCGCCCCGTTTCTATCAACCTCACCCCATACCCTCGCCATACCCGTTTGGATTGGGTACGACCCAAGGTTGTTAGGGTCAGGTAGGTAGTTAAAAAATACCTGTTATCCGCCCTATTTTAAAAAATCCTAATAAAACTAAAAAAAATTCAAAAAAAATGTGAAATGTATAAAAAAAATTCAAATAACATTAAACTCACCAACACACACGACGGAGATGATTAATTAACAGATTAAGACTTATTAGAGTTTGTTTTGAAATTGGCCTTTCAGATTTGATATTTTAATTTATTAGTGAAAAAATTTAACAAAAAAATTAGGCAAAATGGTTAAGGTTTGGGTGTTAAACTAAATTGTCATATGTTCAAATCTTCTTTGAGTTATTTCATAAAAATTTTTTGTTTAAAAAAAAAGGGGAAGAATTACCGCAAGATTTACTGAATAAAAAAGACAAGAAAATCACAGTACAAAAGACATTGAGACTTACAGGGTGTTTGGCAACTCCCTTAGATTATAATCTGGATTATAATTTACCACACAGCATTATTTCATTAGTTTCACTTTTTTTTCAAAAAGTCAAAATGTCAAAGTCAAGCCTCAGTTTTTGACTTTTTACAAAAATAATTAATAAAATGATGACACGTAATAGATTATAATACGGATTATAATCTAGAGAGTTGCTATCTTAATTAATATAGAGATATAGATATAGATATAGATTCCACTTTAATAAGTTTATACTCTCGTTAATAACTGTCGGAGAGTAGAAAGAGTTGTGTTTTGTAATAACTGTTAACAACCCTCGTTAAGAGTTGTTCTTACCCTTGCTGTTCATTTTGGTTGGGATATCCAGTAGATTGACATTAATAATGTTTTTCTGAATGAGGATCTTACTGAAACTGTTTATATGGCTCACTTCCTCATCATGTTTGTAAACTACATAAGGCTTTATATGGTCTCAAACAGGCTCCCAGAGCCTGGTTTGATAAATTGAAGCAAGTTCTATTTGCTAGAGGTCTTATAATTCTAGAGCTGATTCTAGTATATCCATTTCTTTTGTTGATAGGAAATCTCCATTTTTGTTAGTCTATGTGGACGATATCTTAATTACAATTTATAGGCACGATCAAGGTCAAGTGCTTAATTTAGTGCACGTTTTGAAGTGCTTAATTTAGTGCACGTTTTGAATGTTCAATTTGCTCTAAAAGTTCTGGGTTCCTTGAAATATTTTCTGGGTTTTGAGGCTACACTGGACTCCAGTGGTATATACTTAACTCAACATAAGTATATACTTGATCTCTTAGCCAAAACCAACATTAATGAGTTGAAGGGGTGTGATACTCCTATGGTGCTCAATCAAAAATTAGCCTTGGAGGATAGTGAAACGTTTGATTCCTTTACCTTATACAGGTCAACAGTGGATGCCTTGCAATATCCTGCCATCACAAGGCCTAACATTGCTTTCTCCATATATAAATTGAGTCAATTTCTTCATGCTCCTACTGTTAGCCATTGGTAGGCTTGCAAACGACTGCTGCATTATCTTAAGAACGCTACTACACTTGGTTTGAATTTTACGCCTACTTCTCATTTATATCTTGAGTCCTATGCTGATGCTGATTGGGCTAGTTTTAGTGATGATCGACATTCTACTAGTGGGCATTGTGTATTTTAGGGGGGAATCTCATTCAATGATCGTCCAAAAAGCGGAAAGTGGTAGCTCGATCTTGTACCAAATTTGAATATCAAGCACTAGTCGATGCTACCACTGACAATCTTTCGCTTCAAAGCCTTTTTTTGAGTTGTAGGTTTCCTTTTTTGGCGGTACTACCATTTGGTCAGTTAATATAAGTGCCAGTTCTTTGGCTGCTAATCATATCTACCATTAGAGGACTAAGCATATTCAAATTGACTTGCACTTTATCTATGCAAAGGCGATAAACAAGCAGCTGGATGATCATATATTAGTACGGACTTACAGATTGCTGATATTATGATATACTTACCAAGCCACTGCCAGCTTCAAAGTTTGTTTTCTTGAGGGACAAGCTTACTTGAATTCCATCCTAGTTTCACTTGCCGGGGGGGGGGGGGGTGGTGTTGAAGAGCAGTAAGAATTGTGTTTTGTAAATACCTTTTGTAAATATGTTTTCTCCATTGTATTTTATATGCCTATATAAATAGGCTTCCTGTGTACATTACAATTAATTAATTGAAAGTTCAGATATTTTTTCTTCTTCGTTACTCTATCTCTCTCTCTCTCTCTCTCTCTAAACCTCAATTTCCAAATTCTTTTCTTAATTATCAAAAACCTTTAAGGTTTTGTTACAAAATCTCTCATCTCATGTGGCTTGTATAAATGCACACTATATAGACTTGAAATACACGTAGCGTGTATCGATTTAGCTACATGGGGGTTAGAGCTTGTGTTATAAACCTCTGCAAAGTTTTTGAACGTTTTCGACATGTTAAATAGGGGAATCTTAAAAAAAAAACTAATATTTTAGCTATATTTTTAAAAGGAATGTGCCTTATATGTTGGGACGAGTGAAAAAAGAAGATGGGACTATCTTTTTCTGATGGAGATTATAGTATAATAAAGTTTTATTTATTGTTTATTTTTATACAAGGGAATAATAAGGGAAATGAAGAAAATTTGGGGAGGATTAGGTATAGTTCGAACCCAAGACTCCCTACCCAAAATACGAGCATTTTATCCGCTAGACCACAATTCAAACCACATAATATAATAAAGTTAACGTTTACTATTGTGCTAAAGCCCTTTTTCCACCTTTTTTAAATTTTTTTAATATTATAGTTATAAATTAGAAGAAAAAAATAGAAAAATGAAGAGAAAACAGAGTAAGCTAAAAAATTGTATACCTTTATGAGAACCAAAGACTTCTATTTATAGATACAACTCTAGGGTTTTAGAAATATATTAGTGACTCACAATATCAATAAATAATTTATAAAACTCTCCCTTGAATGAATAATCTATGCAATAATTGCCTTAGTAAAAACCTTGTTTGGAGAAAAACATAATAGAAGAAAAAAATACCAAAATAAGGGAAAAAAGAGTACAATTGATTCCGAGTAAATTTGGAGCCTCCAAGGTACTGACTCACTAAAACCTTACTAGAAAAATCCAATGGGATAAAAAGCTAGTTGAAGGAATAGAGTACAAATGCTGTCCCTAAATTCAATGAATAATGGTCCTCTTGATTGAATCATTTCGTCATATCTTCAATGCTCTTCTAGACCTTACATGGAAAAAACGCTATGGGAAAAAAATCTAAGTGGAAGAAAAAATACATTATTCTTTAATGCGCCATTAAATTTATTTCGTTTAGAGTATCCACACTAGTATTGTTAAATTTAGTATCCAAATAAGCAAAAGTGCATTTTAACTTCTTGTTAAATGCCACACATGCAAATTAAATTTAACAACTATTAAAGTATCACATTAGGTGTGTTAAATAAATCACAAAAATCCACTCAAGTCCAAATGGGCTCCATTCTTGTCAAAAGTGATTGATCAAACTTTATTAAATCTCCATTCTTGTCAAAAGTTATTGCTCAAACTTTATTAAATAAATAAAAAAATTTCAAAAGCCTTAAATTCTAACACAATGTTAAAATTGTTGTTAAAGTTAACAACAAAGTTAAAAACTAACCGAAAATGATTCTTTTAGTAATTTTCTTAATTTTTTGAGTTTTATGAGCATCCACATTGATATTGTTAAATTTAGTTATCCATATAAGGAAAAAGTGTATTTTAAATTGTTATTAAATGCCACACATGCAAGTTAAATTAAACAATTATTAAAGTGTCACGTTAGATGTGTTAAATAAAATAAAATCACTAAAATTTACACAAGTCCAATTGGGCCCCATTATTTTCAAAAGTTGTTGGTCAAACTTTATTAAATAAATAAAAAAAAGAATTTTTCAAAAACATTAAATTTTAGCAAAATATTAAAATTGTTGTTAAAGTTAACAACTCACAAAAAAAAATTATTTTAACTTCTTTAATACCAATGATGCGGATATTTTTTTGAGTTGTTAAGTAACAACTTTACTTACAGCCTAATAGAACACTACTAATATGAATGCTCTAACTAACAACTTCACTAACAAACTAATTTAATACTTCAGGCATATCAAATCCTTCAAAAATTATACCATGTTTATTTTCATATACTGCCAGTTGAACGAAATTTCATATTTCAATTGTATCACCACATATTTAATGATATTTCTATACAAGTACCTATTAATATTTTACTGCCATGATATATTTTCAAATTATTAGACTATTAGTTTTAATATATAACAATCTACTGGATTGTATCTTTTTGTTTTGGCCAATATTCTATGTTATTAAATTTTTGATAAAACATTAATTCAACATCCTCACAACTGTTGAGCACATTAGTATTTATTTTCGCTGTTGGCACCGGTTCATAAGGGGCCGACCTGGCTTTGGAACCACGGTCCTAATCAGAAATTTGTGTCTGATCTGGAAATAATGACTAAGCAGAAAATTATTAAAAAACTAGCTTATATGGTGAAATAAAGAACAACTTCAGATAGGTACAATTTGGCCAATCAGATATGTCTGATCAGAAAAGGCAGACTAGAAGAGCCGGACTAGAAAAGGAGAATCAAAATTACTGGAGCAAAAAGTGTTTCTGAACCAGCACGGTCAAGATTACGCTGCATCCGAGATGAGAACACGTGGATAACACAGGAGACGGTTCACAGTTGATGGCCGTTATTAAGACAAGAACTGAGAACATGTACTTTTATATATACTAAGCAAGCTCTTCTCTGAACTGAACATGTATAATTCCCAAAGGACCCCGGAGCTCGCCTATAAACAAGGGCTCTAGGGTGCCATTTAAGGGAGGCCTTTTTACCTAAATCAAAGAAACTAGAGAGAGAATTTTTTGCAATACAATCTATCAATCCCGAACACGGCTCCTGATCTATCTAATCCAACCTAACGTCTGAATCGTCTCTTGTGACGAAGAGAGACCCTAATCCACTCACACATTTATTGTTGACCTGGGTCCTAATCATAACTCAGCGTTAATAATCGCCATCTATTTCTTATCGATTCCATTTAATTTCCAATTTAGGGATAACACTTTGAGATCTCTTTTATTTTACTAATTTCAGGTACTTGAACCTGTTTAGGGGTCTTCTAATTAGTTATGCTTATATACCCTTATAGAGTACTACTATGCCTCAATATGACTATCACAAATATTTGCTCCATATTTTTTTCCAAGATGTTTGTTTTGGAATCAATCATTATCATACTTCAAGCATGCTATTACCCTCTTAAATCCTCTCATAAAAATTTATTGTGTCAATCTAAATTGGAGCATTTAACTTGGGACTATTGATAAATATACAGTCAGTAATATGAAACGCAAACTATCTTGCAAATTTTAAGTTTAAGTTATACTATGTAGTTCATATATATTTGTTACCAACTACCAATTCCTCCACTTAATGTTGAGAGACTTTGCAAATGAAGCAACAATCAACAATTCAAGCTGCAAAATACATCATTTGGGAATGAAAATAAATGTTATGCAAAGGGATTCAAACCTAAACTGTATTATCAGCATTCAAAAATACGCATCTAAGTTCTATGGTGGCATGGTTATACATAAATCACATCTATCAAGATACTTCTTACTGTAAGCCAACTATAATGATGGTATAATATAAATTTTATATTTGGCACATTATAATAAGAATGATTCTGCAAGTGAAATACCATTTTTTCAATTAAATAGAAAAGATTATTCTCAATTAATGGTATAAAAAATAACTTGAGGCATTATAACAAATTTATTTTGCTAACCATAGACAACTAACAATCCCAACAAAAATATAAATCATTAATGACTTCTTAGATAAAACACACTAGTGAGATACATATGTCCTTATTTTATATTAAGAAATTTGTTCATAATAAATCAATTAAGCAAATAATCTCATAAACTTCAGGTTATGAGTTATATCGCACATGACCTCTAGTGGATCCACATTCACGAAATATTAAGATGGTCTACAAGGAGGGAGAATGAACCCACAACATTTACGCTATATATTCTCCATAAATATTTGAAACTCAGTTTCAAATTTAGCTAGTGATGATTAGCAACCAAATGCCTGAGAATGTGCAGCACATGAGAATTCTTTAATTAAGTGAAAGAATCTCACAGTTCTTCACATATATCTCAATATTTTTCGTCATTAATAAACGCGGATGGTTTAACCGATCATGCCAAATAAAATATTAAAATTTATGTTCAATGTAAACAAGTAATACTATACTAACATTTTAGCACATTATAATAAAAGGTAACTAGAATATTACAAGTATGTTTCACAGAAAGATTAAATGCAAGCTTTGCAACTTTTTTTTATGACTATTTAGACGTTGTTTTCTTATGTCATTAATCTAAAATAAATTTCGGTTACCTATAAATATGTAGTAGTAATACATTAATGAATTTGACTTAATATGCTGACCTTTCAATAATTCGCGTTCATAAATAAAAAGGGACACTAATTACACTTTAATTGTAGTCATATAGTTGAATAAATAACGATACACAAAATGATTTATAATAAAACCTCAAGTGTAAACGAAATAATAGTGCATAAAACTAATTCAAATTACAAAACACCTCATTGTAGACAACATTAAGCATAGAATTTCATGGCTGACCATTTCCTTCTGTGATCAAAATCTTTAGACCCTACCGGCTCGTTAATCTAGATACAACAATATGAAACTTCCCACGGGTAAAAATTGGTCTGGGCAAGTAAATCCCAACATGTGACTGTGACTGTCCTTGACTTTTATTGATGGTCATCGCATAAGAAACCGTCAACAAAAATTGTCTTCTCTAAAAAGAGAAGGCCAACCTCATGTAGACAGAGTCAACAATAGCCTCGGAATGAAAAACAGCTCATCTGCATTAGAACCTGATAAGATCATTGCTTCAATAATATGACCACCAAGTCAAGTCACTAACAACCTCGTGTCGTTGCTTAATCCAGCTGACGGATCTATATTCCAGAGCAACATCGCAAGGACTCCCAACTTTAACTAAAATTCGTGATTTGGTACTCCAGAGCATCTAATTCTATTCAAAAAGTCAGGTGTGTGAAGGCCCTATATCAACTCATTACTGGAATTTGATTTACACACTGAATCTGGACTTATCTTCTTTGATTCAGACTGAGTCTTTGAAACCATAAAATTGTTCATTTTATCAACCACATCATTAGTTTGTGCAAGAATAGATATCCAATTTAAATAAGTTGATTCACCTCTAGTAACCAGAAAGTTAAGATATATACTGTCGACAATTACAGAAAGTCAATCACTAGAACTACATATAAGAAGATCATCAGGAATGTCTATAGTGGCATGACCATCATTTGATTCACCAGCAGTAACATCTCAAATATTTAATACCCACTCAGAAAAGGCCTTTAACTCTGAGCAATCACCAGCACCCTGAAGGCCCTCAAGTCTTATGTTCTTTGTAAGCTTTAAAATTTTGCAATGATTCCATAAAATAGAAGAATTAATAACCGTATGGACTATATCCTGCCTGTTGCCCTTCGGAATCATAGGCAAAATTTGCCTAAATTTTCCACCAAAGACAATTGTTTTACTAACAAAAGGTCGATCTATACTAAACCGGTGATCATTTTGTAATATATCTCGCATTGTCCTATCAAGAGCTTCAAAACAATTTCTATGCATCATTGGAGCTTCATCCCAGTTAATCAATTTTGCTTGGGCCATTAAAGCAGCTAATGGACTTCCTTGTGCTATATTACAAGCTGAATTTTCATCTGGATTCAACGGAATTGCAAATCTTGAATGCGCTATCCTACCGCCAGAAAGAAAAAGTGACGAGATACTGCTCGAAGCTACGTTAAGCACAAATTTTCCTTTCGATCTCAGAGCAGGCGATAATGATTTCTAGACAAACACATTGCCTGTACCTCCACAACCATAGACAAAAAACATTTCTCCATCATTAGAATTAACATACTGCATTACCATATCATAAACATTACACTGTTTATCTATCAATTTTGAAATAAGCAATGCATGTTCCTATGCTAACGCAAATATGTCGTGTCACAATTCGTCATTAATTTAGTTGTTCTCATCATCAGCAAAATTAACTTCAGTAGGAAAAGGTATTGAGGCATAATCGCGGAGACTCTTTCTTTTCCTACAAAGCAGCTTTTCAACTTCCCCAAGCGCATAATTTTGGATATCCCCATCAGTCATCATAAGATCTAATATAAAAACACAATAAATATATACTGTCTCATATTAATGTATAAAAACATAAAAAATGAGAATGACAATCAGAAATACGTATCGGAATGAAATAAATTTTAATACACAATACCTTCTTGTTGTAAATCAGCCTGTCGATTATATAAAATATTATTAGATAAGTAATGCCAGCACTGTTCCCATACATGCTCAGGGCTCGTGAATAAAGTCCTCAAGGAATGACGAGATCCCCACTGACTGGCCTAGCTATCCATCTACGTATTCTCTCTCATCATCTAGCAAGCCCCTAGCATAACAGGCATCTCTGAATGTGTCATATATTATGCCATCATAAGTCCTCAAGTCTTCGTAGCTTGTAGCTCCGCTCTATGAACAACACTCAGAAGCTTCCTTAAATAATACTTTTCTCTTGAACCAAGGCAAATAAAATAAACTCTACCGATAGCAAACCGAAGTTTCCTGAGCACCCACTATCTGGTGCTATGCTTCCAAACAAACTTTGTTGGGAACTTACGTAAATTCCCTTACCACTTCAAATATTTTTTATTGGCCTCCATTTATGCAAGGAATTGCTGCACAGGCAACGGAGTTATAACTTAATCAATAGAATCATTTCCAGCATAAATTAAACCACACCCTGTTCATCTAGTAGGTGAAACCCTAAATGTTCTACTACGACATCCTTGTAATGTAGATTGAATCCAAACAACCTCCATGCAGCCTCACAGGCATATACATACCGACAGTCATAGTACATATGTATTTCATCCACAACCTCCTCTGAAGCACCATCCGCAGTTTGGCAAAACGATACAGTGACACGGTCAATCCCGTTGTTAATATATTTAAAACAAATATTTAATCAATTTTGATTGGTTGCACCATCAACATTGATATGAGCTCTATAATGCAATAACACACTTTTATTATGCGGAATCACAAATTGATTGTCAAGCTCAACTCTATTTTTGTTTATTGTCCTTCCATTGTCTCTCCATCTATACACACACAATTTTTTTGTCCAATCCCTGTACCCATATCTACTTAAATCAAACACGGTTGGTGCGGGTAATTACTATTTTTTGACAAGAAATAGTTAAACAGGTCAGGTACAGGTCAAAAGTATGATAACTTTCTTGTCCCATTTTCAAACTGGGCGAACTTTTTTATTCCATCCCTAACCTAATTACCTATTTAGTCAGATATTCTCCATCTTAATATGGTCGGACACCCACAGGTACTAGGTTTGAAGGTCTTTTTACCATACCTATTGCGCTATCTTAATAACATTTCATATCAAGTAAAATATAATAACTATTAGTTATCAATAAAATATATTAAAAAATAATTTGATTTAGTATCATCTCATGCAACGCATAAGTGAAAATCTAGTTATTAATATGTAGAAGGATCCGTGAACCAATGTTTATGACAAATAATTTTGACAAATAATCCTATCCTATAATTTTCCTTAATCCAAAGGTCAAAATGAGTTCTTCTAATATACCAAATTGTGTCCTTTTATAGCCAAACGTAATCTATCCCAAACGTCTTCCCAAATTCTATCCATTTACAGTCAAACAGCCCTTCCACAATCTTCCTGATGTCTTTTTCATCGTCGCCTTGAGTCCCTCTTGTTCCTGTCCGCCACCACGAGTCCCTTGTTCCTCTCTGTGACTGCCTTTTTTTCTTTTTCCCATGAAGTACTATATAACAAACACGTTTCAATCTTAATCACTAAAATCCAAATATTTTTAGTTTTATTCGTTAATTTTTAAGAGATTGTTGATTGATGGTGGTGGGTATTTGGTACTTGGAAGAAACGTAATCTTGGTCTTCATAGACGAAAAGAGATTTTGGATTTTGGTTGTACCCATTTCTATCCCTACAGCTAATTGAAGCATTTCTGAATTACCTTTCACTACAAAAATGCTAAGAAACAAAGATTTCATCAAATGGAGTTTATGTGTGGTGGTAATTTGTCGTTTATAAAAGTTGTGTATGTATTGACAATTAGAATATTTAGTAACAGAGAAAAAAATGGAGTGGAGGCTGATGTGGTCCATGGTGATCGGAGGTGGAGTACGGAGGTTAGTGGGTTTTGTCCATCCATATGGGTTTCCAAAAATTATGGTGTTTGGCAGTAATTAACATATTGTGATGAAAATTATTTAAACCATTAATTTAGAAAAAATTAAAGGTTGTAATGATTTGTTAAAATTATTTGTCACAAAAATTTGTTTATAGATCATTTCCTTATTAATATTCATAGTGGAAAAATTAAGAGAAAATTTGTAATTTTTAATCGACCTAAACTAAAGATATTTATGTCTAATTAATTAAATATTCAATTTAATTAAGACAATTCATAAAAAATAAAAGTTCCAGAAAGTAACTTAAGTTCCTTATTCATATTAATTTTTATTTGTTTTATTTGTTTTATTATTATTCGACGAATATGGATTATCAATTAAGTTTCTTATTTATATTAATTTTCATTGTTTTATAAATTATAAACTACAAATTTTTTGCTAAAAAAATTATAAACTACGAATATTTTAATCATATGGACGCTTTTCTATTATTACATAATCAAATTTATTCATAATTTAAACAATTAAATGATGACAAATATCTATTATTTATTAAATTGAATAATGAATTTTATTTCAAAAAATTGGATGGATAAGGCAAAGAGAGAATAAAGAATTTGATAAAGTAACCCAAAAGGGCAAGTGAGTGAGTGAGTGAAAAGGGCAAGTGAAGAGGGACCAAAAATAAGAGACTTGGAAGATACCATCTAAGGAGGTAAGGCCTTGGACTTTTTCTATTGATGATATTCTCCTTTAGAACAGTAAAGTTAGAGGTGAAAATGACTTGTCATGGTTTGAAAATTCGAAAGAGATCACCGAAATTCGCTAAAATAAGCCACTGCAGAATCTGGCGTTGAGCCCTTCTGCAATTCTAGTCTCAACATATGAATACATAATACAAGTTTATTTATGGTTTAAATGTTTGTGAATGTAGGCGAATCCTTGATCGCGTGAGCACAATAATAGTGAGTAGTATCTAACTTTTTCAAGGACTTTTGATGAAAAATATATGTTTTTTATGATTTATGATTTTCTTGAATGAAGAAAGATTATGTTACATATGTGGAATTACTTCACTATGATTATGATGAAAGCCAGAAATGTTTAGGGATCAAGTTACATATGCTCCATGACACCGGAGAGTATTATTTACGGTGTCACTATGATTAAGATGAATCATTATGACTTATGATGTAAGTTAATCCGATCGGATGATCCCCTATAATAATACTATGAATGATATGTTATATGATGAGCTCATGAGGTAATTTCCATCTTATGTAATGGAGCCCAAAATTTTATGAAATGTTTTATTCAAAGACTTGTTTTAAATTTTGCTTCTCAGTGAATACTTGTGTATTCACCATTTCTTATCTCTATAATAGATTTTGGGGAGGAGAATTTACGAAGTTAAGCAAAGCTCTTAGGTCTCACTAGAGGATGTCCATTTTATGCATTCATGAGACGGATAGGTAGGGAATATATGAAGACTACCCGGGCTTCAATCGTTATATTACTACTTTTGTGAAGATCAAACACTTTGATGATGACCTAGACTTGAGGAGTATAACACTAATAACTGGAGCTTCTAAATAAATTTATTATAGCTATGTAAGTAAGTTGATATACTAACTAAGGGATAGTAGTAATTAAGTATGGATGGTAGTATTTATGGACAGAACTTTATATTATTATGAAGAAATATCGTACTAGATAATGATGGAAAGATGGAAGAAGGGTATTTTCGATTGTGTTTTGTGACCCTCTTCCATATTACTACCATGAAACAAGTATGCTGGTTATCTATTTAATATGAAGTTATATAATGTTTATGATTTGTTGAGATGATAAATGGATGAAAGAATCGTAAGGACGAACATGAACCAAGAGAAAAACATAATT
This sequence comes from Nyctanthes arbor-tristis, assembly GCA_963692815.1. Lineage (NCBI taxonomy): Eukaryota > Viridiplantae > Streptophyta > Magnoliopsida > Lamiales > Oleaceae > Nyctanthes > Nyctanthes arbor-tristis. The sequence goes on along the minus strand of CAVNYN010287805.1, from coordinate 12,298 downwards.
TAATAAATGTCCAACAATCTTCCTTTTTGTTCCGAATGAAGTGTTGAGACCTGGAAGTTTATGTGGTTGACACTCTACATCTTATGTATTTTGTTTTTTGGATGGGGATCTTGTGCATAGCAAACTGAAGCGTCAAGACCACGTCCCAAGTTTGTAATATTTCATGAACTTGGTCCTCGACACTTCATAATTTGATCTTATCTTGCATTAATATATGACTTAAATGACTTAACTCTAACGGTGGAAAAGGGGATGAATGAATTCTTCTTGCAGTCGATGTAATTGAAAGCTAAGCCACTCAATAAAGATCGAGAGATTTAGTGTGAATTGAAGGACTTGACTAAGGATGATTTTTTGTCATGTATACATAAACAAGAATATCTTATTGATCTGCTTTTTAGTTAAATTCTTCAATTCAGAATTTAGAGATCAAGATTTGTAATAGTAGAAATCGTTAATCACTAATGAAACTTAAGGAAAATAAAGGAACAAGACTAATAACTTTAAGAAATTTTAAAATGATATCCTAACGTTTTGAGACCCTGCTGAAGTGAATGTTGAGACTTAAGTTGTTTGGGGGAAAAAACCTTAAATTTATAAATAAAACTACAAATTTATAAATAAAACTATAAATAAGACTTAAGAGAAAAGTGTTGACAGGACATCCCTTTGACATATAGTTTCGTGAGAATAATCTTTAGAAAAACACAAACTTCATATATTAATCAAAGATAACAATAGAGGGAGAACATAAATCAAAGTAGAACAAATTTTACCTCTGTTGAATAGCCACGGAGCTCATCAACTTACTTTCCCAACAGTTGACAACATTCATTGTCCCAGAGCATCAATGCGACATTGACACCAACATCCTCAACTCTAATTTTTAACATATGCCCCCTGACACCAAATGCAGAAGTAACTTTGCACCTCTTACAATAGTAAATATCTCCCTGTAGGATCAGTTTTTTGGAGCACGAATCATCCATACGTCTATAGTAGCACAATCTCTCTTAGAAAGGACTTGGGTTATTCTAGTTAAAACCCAAAAAATACCAACCTAAATAAAATCCAGGTTACCTAATAAGTAATCACAATCATAGAAGGTAATAATTAGCCACAAAGCAGCGAACGTTAGAAAAAATGATCAACGAAACCTGGGAGTTATCTAGCAATTCACTCAGTGATTTAAACATGCAATATTCAATCTCATCATTTCCAAAAGCCAAAGAAACAGATGAAATATGATTTATTTTTTGAAAAGAAACTTCTCTTTCTGACAAAAACCTTAAGCGAAAATAATAATAATAATAATAATAATAATAAAAATTATAAAAATCAAGAAAATCCAAATTATAATCTGAAATGAAAATTTTTGCATGAAGTTAATAATAATATTGACATTGTTTGGAACTCAACAATATTCGATAGATGTGCATCCGCAATCACTTTAGTTGTATAATATGCATTGGGCAGACCAACCCCTCCTAAGAGAAATGAAAAGGAAAATATAACAAATTGCATTAGGAAGAAAAATCAGCAGAAATAAAAATTATAATCCCAATTACCTCGGTACATCCTAGACCGGCATAGCTGCAAAATGGTTATCACCAAAACATCAAGCTGATCGTCAATAAAACTGCTGATGACGGGGACATAATCATCCCACACTATGCGACTCATCCTCACATTATACCATAAACATAAACATACCATGCATTAAAGAAGAGAAAAAAACTGAAGGAATAGAAACCACAGCGCTAAACTGATATTTTTAGTAACAGTACAATAAGCATATAAAAGAACACAGGGGAATTTAATTTAGCATCCCACAAAAAATAAGTAAACAAAGAAACATAGAACCATTCATTTTGTATTTTGAAAGGAAGCGGATCCAGATGATTGGAAATTTATTCCTATCTAATTCTTCTGACATAAAAGCTGCAATTAATTCAATAATTTTTTTTATTTATTTGTCATTATTTTTCTTTTTCATCATATATAAAATAATTAGTATATAAAAATTAAGTAGGAAAAACTTATTGAATGTGAAAAAAATAAAATGTAATTGTCATAGTAATTTTAGCAAATTATGTTGGTAAAACAGTCAGCAAGTCAATCAACCAAACTATAGGCGAAAATTCCAATTTGGGTAATATCTTTTTCCCCCCCAAATATTAGACAATTTACTTTGGGTAGAACTTATAATCAATTGCCAAACACAATAACTGATAAAGGTAAATAAACATTACTCATGATCTCGTATGACAAAATCAAAGGATATGCTGGAGTCAGCTGTAGGATGCTCCCTTGTCCGACAAACTTGAACCAACTCTCCAATGACATCTACAATAAAAATAGAAATAAGTACATCCCTACCAAATTTTTATTCATTAAATGAATAAAAAATAAAACTATATTATTACTAAACAAATTACTATCTGCATCTATTTCAGCAGTAGCAATCTCAGAAAAGGGACAGTACTTAAAAACTTCCCCAGGAAAGTTTGGGAAGCATTAGGTGTTCTGTGTAATATATTTACTTAAATTGATAATTATTATTATGTTACAATTCTTTTATATCATATAATTTTCTATGTATTATAGATCATTATTCATGAATAGGAAAAGATGTTTACAAGAGCCTTTGATGATATTCGACACTCCTGATAGTGCCATTACTCATTCTTCATAGCAAGAGGTATTTTATTGAAATAACGTTAGCAAATAATAATGCTAATACAATTTTTGGAGTATCAAATATCATCAAAGGCTCTTTAGCCAAATAATACAAGAATATGTATTGACGAGGCACTTTATTCTAGCCAATCCATAAGATATTGCTTAGTTTTAAAGATATCCGCTGTAATGGATATCATATCGAAAATAATACAAAAAGATAATGTTGAATGTGTTTACATAATTTTTTTTGTGCTTGACAAGAAGCAAATAAAAGGAAAGTTACAAGCATTCCATTTGACATTGTATTTTACAAATATAAAGTTAATAGAATCGAGTTTATATAAAGAACCAGAAGATTCTTTTACTATTTTACGTCTAATAATGATAAATGCCATTTTTCTTTATTTTGGACTATTAGTTGTTTTATATAATCTTTATCTCCAAATATGTACATCTATTTCCACAAAAGGGAACAAGGATACATGCTTCAGTTGGCCGAACGTTAGTGCCTCAGTTTAAGGGGGTATTGAATGAACTTGGCTTTTACGGCCTTCGTCATTTTGACGTTAAACCAAATGATAGAGTATATAAACCTACTGCTCACCGATAGAGACTTTGGTTTAAAGATACTATAAGGGTTGCAAAGCGTGAGCTCTAATAATCAAATCTGTCACGACTCGAACACAAATGGAGGAATGGGCCAAAGGCCCACTTAGAGTGCGAACGGCCCATGAGAATGCTTAGTCCATTTTTAATTTAAAAGTTAAATTTTAATGGGTTATTCCATTCGTTAAATGGGTTTCCTTAATTATTAAGTCCAATAAGAATTAGTGATTTATTGGACTATCATAGAATAGAGGCTCAAAGATCCATATCAAATAGACTAATTACGTTGATAGGTTTAGAGGAAAGGGTTATTTATATAAAGGGCAATTATATTTTCACTACAATAATTGCTTTGCTCACCACATTTTTAAGTATTTTTTCTATTTACCAATACAACCCTAAGTAATATTACATAATTAACCATGCATACTTTTATTGCCTATTATATTTCTTTTTGTTCCACCACAACCGTTTTATACATTTTTCTAATATGTTGGGATTCGAATTTGAACCATAATTTATATTCCATTAGGTAGTGTTAATTAGTCATTGAATCACTGACAAAATTCAATTAAATTTTCATTTTTTTTACAAAAAATATAATCCCTAATTAGCAAACCTACTGACTTTCGTAATTCATCCCCCATTCCCAAACTCTCTTCCAGCGGAGCCACCACCCCACCTCCAATTTTTAATGAGCAAATCTTAATATAAACACATGAATCGATGATTTGATGTTAATTCATTATAAATTGTTATCAAGTATGCAATTATTGTTTAAAATCTTGAACCTTCTACAATTATTTGGATTTTTTGTATTGTAGTGTCTAACCTTCTCTATGAGCATGGTGGTTGAGATGGCTGTAATGAAGACCTTGGTGGTTGATATGTGGCATAACGGTAGTTATTTGTGGTTGATATTTAGGAAGAGACCAATTGTGGTGCACACATTGTTGTTCTTATATTTTTTTTCTTTGTTTACTTTTTAATTAGGGTAAGGTTATATTTGTAAAATAAATGTGGCGCAATTATAAAAAAACAATGTTTAATTGGAGTGTATCTAAAATGTGGTGGATAGATAAAAAACCGTAGTGGTAATATAATTACCCTTATATAAATACCACTAATAGTATAGTACTCTAACAAATATACCTCTTAAGACTAAAGTTATTATAAAAATACCCCAACCAACTACAAAAGTACCACTCTATAAAAAAATGAATAAAATAAAATATAACAAAAGATTAAAATTGTATTTTTAAGGAAAAGAAAAGAGAAAAATAAATCATTGATTACTACCATCACCTAAAATTAAGACACAATATTAAAATCGGTGTCAGTTACAATATTGATATAATGAGGATATTGAATTAATTAAATAACCATGCATGAAACTTGCAACTTTCCATCTCGTAAGCTTCTCCTCAACTAGTCACAAAACAAGCAACCAAAAACACATCACAAAACATCAAATCAATCAAGAATCAAACCAGCAAACAGAATCCATTTGTGTATTTTCTGTAAGATAAAAAAAAATTCCTAATTGCTAATTCGTAGTTAGACGTAAGGTGTAAAAAAACTAAGCACACAGAATGTAGTTAGACGTAAGGTGTAAAAAAACTAAGCACACAGAATAGATGGCAAAAAGTACGTTTTGCCATCTATTCAGGTCATGGTATCACAATTAATGATTTTGCCTTAATAAATAATGTTAAGGTAATTAAAACAATTGCACCATATCTAACAATTGATGAAATCATCAAGAAACTGGAATACTCTGGTATTATTGGTGATAATCCAATCAAATTTTGGGATAAGAATGGAATTGAATGTAAACTTGATATCATTAACCCTGATATGAAGATTACATCTCCTAACTTCAACTATGAGGATTGGGCATATTGAACAATTATTAGGACTTGGCGTTATTAGACCTTCAATGTCTAAACATCGCACTCCTGCTTTTATTGTCCAAAAACATTCTGAAAAAGGTTAGAGGACAATCTAGGATGGTTTTTGATTATCGACGTTTGAACGATAATACTCATGATGATGGGTATATTATTCCTGACAAAGATAGTTTGATTCAACAATTCAAGGAAAAACTTGGTTTTCCAAGTTTGACATGAAATCAAGATTTTGGCAAATAAAAATGCACCCTGATTCAATCCCTTGGACATCATTTAATTGCACAGAAGGACATTTTGAATGGCTAGTCATGTCATTTGGATTAGAAAATGCACCTTTAGTTTTCCAACGAAAGATGGATAATGTGTTTAATGCATACAAGGACTTCACCTATGTATACATAGATGATGTCTTAGTTTTCTCTGTAACAGAAAAGGATCATATTGCTCATATACATACTATCTTTTCACCTTTTAAAAAGCATGGTTTGGTTGTATCCAAGAAGAAAATGGAGCTTGCAAAAAGGCATATTGGATTCTTAGGAGTTGAAATTGGAAATGGAACTATAAAGCTGCAAGATCATATTGCAAAGAAAGCTTTAGAGTATCCAGACATATTGGAAAATGTCACACTTCTTAGATCATTTCTTGGAATAGCAAATTATTCTAGACAATTTATCCAAAATTTGTCTAGAGTGATAGGCCCTCTTTATAATAAGACTAGTGGCACTGGGTTGATAAAATTTAATGATCAAGATGAAAAGCTTGTTAGAAAAATTAAACAAGCAATTTCAACACTCAAACCCCTTAAACTCTCATTAAGAAAAGATTACTTGGTAATCGAAACTGATGGAAGTAAAGATGGTTGGGGAGGTATTCTTTTGGCTAAACCAAATAAATTCTCATCCAAACAAGAGGAACAGATTTGTAGATATGCATGCCTCTGGCTAATATCAGGAAATTGGTTATCTCACTTCTTTAGATTATGAATTTCTTGCAATAGTCTATGTTGCTGAAGCTTTTGCACTCTTCATAATATCTAAACAAAAAATAACAATTCGCACTGATTGTGAAGCTATAGTAAGATATAGCCAAAACAAATCACAAAAAAAGTTAACCTCTAATAGGTGGTTAAAATTCAGAAAATTTCTCCTTAATCGTGGTCTCAGAATTAAATGGGAACATATTAAAGGATCAAACAATCAGATTGCTGATATGTTATCAAGACATATTAAGCTTCTTGAACAAAACAAATAGTACTTTGTTGTGATTGTCTTGCAGGAAAGCAGAAAATTACAACATGCCTCATAAGGCTCAGGGCATTTGTCCCACTCTCCAGAAAAAACTCCAATTTGGAACTTCTCTTCTTCCAGTATATCCAAACCAATCTGGAAATTATACTGACAAAAGAAGACATCTTCTTAGCAAAGAAGAACTCTGTCTAGTGGAGATCCTATGGAGACTTCCAACATCACACAATGATTCTGGTAAAAAGATTCATGTGGTGAATTCTTTGTTTGAATATTTCTTATCTCTAAGGAAATCTGGTAAAATTTCAACAAAAACAAAAAATGATCAGGAAACTCCAACATGCTTTGCTCTTTTTAAAGGACCAAAGTACAGAATTTATGTAACTATGGATGAAATCCAAGATGCAACAAAAGATTTTCCAAAATTCTGTGGAACACCTTCAATTAAAGGATTTAATTCTTTCTTTGAAGCAAAAAAGGCAATAAAAAAGGTTTTTGAAAAAGATAAAATCTTTATTTCGCCAAATGTGCAACGTACTCCTCCTAGTAGGATTACAAGCCAATCCTTTACTGAAATTGCAACAACTTCAGGAACTAAAATAGAAAAGAATGTTTTTATCCCTGAGCTCTCCTATTATCTTGATTTAATGGGAAACCAACACGAAAAGACTTTCAACACATTGCAACAATTTTTGACTTGCACTTCAAAACAAGAAATTGAATGTGACTGGATTAACACATATTGGTGTTATCATGTCAATCATTTTCTAAGCTGCAGAAAGGTTTATCCTGATTGCAAGGATAAAATTTCCACAATCCTTTCAAACGCTGGTATCTCAAAGCCATTTTGCAGATGTCAACTAGTTTTCTCATATCTTATTTGTCAAATTATTTTTGATAAATTTGAAATTAACCACTTCCAAGGCTTAAAAATTATGCCACATACTTTACTTGATTTTGGTTTTGTTGCTTCACTGCACATGACAAAGCTAAATAAGATTAAAGTTCAACCGCCATTACAAAATGTCATAATTATCTCTTTGCTGATTTTGGTAATAATTTGGCAATTGAAGTTGATTCTTCACTACCTTCTTGGGAAACACAATTTAATCCTGCAAGAAAAATCTGCAGAATTTACAGTCAACATTCCCACTCACATATCTTCTCTTCTTTCAAAAAAGATGAAGATATCTCCCATGGTCTCAGTATCACAAAAAACTCTTCTACTCTACTTGACCAAATCAGAATGGTTAATGCAAAATTTCATAGTTCAGACTGGTACTGGAACCCAATGAAACCAGAGTATGATAACATGTTTCTGGTAGCAGAAGATTATTTTACGAAAGTCTAATGCTCCACTGAAGCTAAAACATTTTTCCAACCGTTCAAAATTCTGGACTTGGATGAAACAGCTTCTAAAGGATTTAGAAGATTGATTAAAGGAAAGAGCGCACCACGGCTACTAAAGAATTATTCTATGGGTAGTAATAGAGGACAATTGGATCCATACAGAAGCTCAGCATCTTTACAAGGAAAAGAAGATGGTACAGATGCAGATAGCACTAATAGTTTCAATCCAACACGTGATCAACCAAAGGAAGAAAAAAGACAAATAAGTCGACACTTCTTTTCAAAATTTCAACTACGCGTGAAGAAAAAGTAGGAAGATGGGACCAGAAGATTTGTTATTTTCTTGCAAAATTTTCAAAGACGCAACAGACAGGGTTAACATTAGTTACTGTGCATGTCACCCAGAAGACAAAATCCTAAAGCTCCCCGATCTACGCCTCAAGAGCTGAGCCGACAGGAGTAACATGGTCTTGAGCATCCTTTGAAAGGTCATTAGCCACAATGGTGGCCCCTTCTGGAGTAGCCTCATCCTCTTCTTCTTCATCAGTGCTCTCAAAGCCGTACTCCCTTTTCATCTGAGCGATCCAGTCCTTGAGAAATCCCAAGTCGTACTTGGGTTGTTTCTTCTCTAGCTCAGCAATAACGTCCCCTGCGACCTCGATGAAGACCCCATTTGAGTAAGCCTTGAACTCATCAAATTTTCTATATTTAGCCACAGCCTCCTCATAAGATACGAGATCGGTCGAACGAGCCCTGCTTTCCAGTTTCTTTTGAGCCTGGTCCAGTTTAGACCTCTCCGTAGCTAAGAGCTTCTCCAGGTCCTCATTCATTCTCTTCAAGCTCTCCAACTCAGCTCTAAGGTGCCCAGCCTCGTCTCTCAGAATGGTGAGGTCTTGCTGCTAATCGTGGAGAGTTTGCTCGGCCTGTTCCTAGGCTTTGGTCTCTTTCTTTGAGTTCTCCCTCTCATTGGAAAGGTCTGTAATGAACTGGCAAGCTCGATCAGTGATCTGAGTTTCCAGAATGGAAGCACGGGCGCTCATCATCGAAGCCGAGTGAACCAGGTCGACAGGGGACAGGACTTGGCGTAATTGTCCCACTTTTTTGACCAGGCTCGGGGCATGCTTATCATGGTGTCCACGACAGTTGGGGGCAACTTATTTAGGTCTGACTCTTGGATCCTCCTTATTATGCTATACCCGATCAAGGACTTGGGCCGCTTAGTTTTAGATTTCTCTGGATGGGCGTGACGAGCAGGATGGGCAGGCAGGAGTAGGTCCTTTGTAGCCTCATCAAAGACATTTCTACTCTGGGATGTAGATCCCAAGCCGGCAGCACCGAGCTGGGGGGGCGATGGCCTAGACGTCTTGGGGAGTTGCCACTTGCTGTTTTGACGGTTGTCCTCGATGACGACCTCAGAGTGAGGGAGCTTCTTCTTCCCTGCCACCTTCTCCTTATCCTTTTTCCTCTGCTCTTTCCTTTTCACAGACTCAGTGATTTGCTCTGTGTCCCTCATCCTCCTTTTTTTCAGCCTCTCGGATAGCTCATTTTTGGGACTTGGATAAGTGCTTCTTCCATGAAATTAGAGAAAAAATGTCAGCTCATATCGAGGAGTTACATCAAACAAATGCAAACGATCTGTGCGTTATGCCTTACAATTATCCGGGTTGCTAGGGACGTAGGAACCTTCCTTGACCAAAAGACCGTGCTTGATTAACTTTTCCTTCTGGACAAGGTCACTAGCGTGTTTGACTAACCCTGCCTCTCCTGGGGTTCTTGGGGTTATCCACTCTGCTCCTACCCAAAACCACTTATCTTTCTAGCACGGGAAAGAGTCTGGAACTCCTTTCACCAAGTTTCCCCAGAGATGAGTTGGTAGTAGGTGAGAAATTCAATAGGTCAAGGAAAATCGTAATCCTTTTCTTGCCACAAAATTAGTGGACCGATCAGGGTCTTCCAGCCTGTTGGAGGAATTTGGGTAGGAGCCAGGTCAAGGTACTACAAATACACAGCCACAATCTTTGGTTGAGGTAGACTAACCCCACCTCAAACATCTTTGAATTTACTACCACGCAGCCCTCTAGAGGGCAGTGAGCTCACTCACTCTCATAGGAAACCCACAGGTCAACTTGGTCAGGCACCCTAAACTTTTCCCTCAGCTTATGAAGCTCACTTTATTTAATTCTTGAGGGAAAATGTTTGGCCTCCCACTCCACCTCAGGACCAAGCACGGTGGGTAGCCTCCCACTAGGACCCACTAGAGCAGACCTAGATGAATGTCCAGCCCTTGCGAGAGTCACTTCTACCAGAGGAACCATCTGCAAAGAGAGCTGCACCTCTAGCCGGAAGCCGCTCCTTCTTTCTCCTCATCCCAATCAATATCATAACCCTTATTTTTGACACCTCCTCCTCTGACCAGTTAATTTCGACCTTGACTTCCCCAAAACCTCTAGGAGTCGCGGCCTCTTCCTCAGACTCGGACCACTACTAGTTCACTTCCACATTCTCCACCACATCTTCTACCCTAGACTTCCTATTACTTGCCATTGCCGGAAAAACCAGAGGAACCTCTGTGCTCTTCCGATCCAAAACAAAAACTCACCGGTCCACAAAGACAAAGCAGAAAATAGAAGGGAGATTTACCTTTTGCAGAGAATGGCAATGAGTTTGCTGGGTAACTCGCGAGGCCACATGTCAGATGCGAAAATAGGCAGTGACGGGAAATCTTTGAAAAGTATGGCTGAGGTTTGGTTTGCAGAAAAGAAGAAAGAGGGTTTAGAGATGAAGGAAAAGGGTTAAAAAAAAGAAAAAGAAGAAGAAGAAAGAAAAGTGGGGCCTTGGGGACTGCGAATGCCAATTGTTTGTGATGATTGGTGTCTGCACACCTTCCGAGACCCTTTAGCCGGTCAACAACAGACACGTGGCTACCATGGCAGAGGATAACGATTCAAAATTTAAAATATTCAGAGAAAGCGTATGTGACAAGCTTGCGCACAGACGGTTCTCAAGGGCACTTCTTTCTCTGAGGCATAAAAGCAATGCCCTTGAGGGGGCATTTGTTTATATACCCAAGTGTTAGGTCGCATTTTGCAGGTCATGGTCAATGTCACTTCCAAGGTAAATATACGGGCCCACCCTTCTGCTAAGCTGGAAACCACTCAGCGCGGATAGCGACCTACAGATCTAGGGCCCTCACAAGCTCGAGGTCTTGAAATCTAGGTCGAATGTCCAAGCTTGACAAGCGTACGGTTCTTAGATCACCTACTACCTCATCCGTTATGCAGGTCACTCGTGTAGCGAACTAGGATTACTGGTTGTGAGTACCCGGTGTATCTTGGAGGTCACTCGCTCGTGTTAGTTCGAGTAACTCGTGACCTTCTAGGCGGCAGAACCCCCACGCAACTTGCTTAGCTTATCACCTAAGGATTGATGTGATGCCCACATTTAATAAAAAGCAAATATTTGTCTTCTATATATGGCCACCAGCCGAAATTTGGTCAAGGTAACTTGACACAGCTCCAGCTAAGCATGCTAAGGAAGTCTTCTATTGGCCAAGCATTTAATACATGTAATAATTAAACATCAATTTGTATGCTATAAATAGGAGAAAACTTCACTCAATGAGGGATTCTCCTCACTTTTATCAATCTTTGTCTTCTATCTATTTATTTCCGTCATTTACTCTTTCTGCAACTGTACCAACTCCACTACAAATTCCACATTTATTACTCAAAAGCAATTCAAATGCGAATTTCCCACGTAAACAAATTCGTTTGTTGAGTCAAAGCATGATTCAGCATCAACAATATAAATCTAGATTTCAATATTATTATTATACTTTTCCTTACTATTATACTTTTCCTTTTAATCATTTAATTTAATATTTTAATTTTAGAACTCTATCTATATATTACATTTTGGTTAGATATATCTCATATTTGCCTAATGAATTTCAATTTTACTTTGTTCGATTATATAATTTCATGATTTTATATTCTCTGACTCCATTGTATTTTACTTTGTCACTATAATATGTCCATGAAATGCACAGGTGTGAAGCATAGTATGTCCATAAATGCACGGGTGTGAAACTAATATATAATTATGTTATTAGGTTTTATTGTCTTTAAAGGAAATAAAAAAAGAATTAATAAAAAAAATTATTGGTTCAACAAGATGGCGATGAGCAAATAACAAGAATCTAAAATTATGTTGTCCAAATAAAGAATCGATTGCATGCTACTTGCAAACGTAGGATGCACATTAATTCTATGAAGGTTATGTTTTTTAGTTTCTTTATGACATTAAGTATTACAAACACAATTTTGTTATATTTTATGTATGAAATTCCTTTAGAGCTATCTAGTTTTAATTAAAAAAAGAAAATGTGAGTGAATTTATCCATCTCCAATAACGTCAACCGAGTGACTACAATGTGTGATTGAAATTTTTATATATTTCTGTTGACTCATGAGTTGGTTGTTTAACAGATGATTATCATTGGGT